>RJWM01005720.1:0-89674 GCA_004363535.1 Dasyprocta punctata
TGACTACATGAGTTAGTATCAATGTATGTACATAAATACCCATTATGACAATAATCTAAATTTTAAAATCATGGTAACCTCCCTTATATTCCTGGCCACAGACTCATTTATATAGTGTAATTCAGTATATAAAGGTAATGTGCCTTGAAAATTTTAAGAAATAAGGCATAAATTCACACATTGAATTTGGAATTTCTCTAAAGAAACATAATTTCTCTAAAACACAGTCATAAAATGTGTCAAACATAATATAAATTTCTGTCAAAATGACTTTCGACACCTTTGAAGCATGAAATTTCTGACATTAACCATCTTAATATATATGTGTATATATGTGTATGTGTGTGTGCATGTGTGTGTGTGTGTGCACGTGTGTGTGTGTTGTAGTTAGGATTTACAAGGAAAAACATTAATACAGGACACATAATTTATGGAATTATTTTATAATAGTCACCCAAAGAGTCAAACATGAAAAGTGCTGGAAATCTGTCTAAACACTAAAGACCCCCAAAAATCCAGCTGAGGGTCAAGGTATCATGGTAATGTCCTGCATGAGTACGGCTGAAGATCTAGAGCCCATGACAATGTGTCATGCAAGTCTCCTTCACAGATCAGCCCTGGGAAGGCCCCAAAGTCAGCACTAGCCACTAAAAGTCTGTGCCAGTGGGTTGAAGCATCAGTACCAGTAGGCTGAGGCTTCTGCACTATAGCCAGAAAGCAAAGCTGAAATTAAGGACCAGAGTTTTCCCAAAAGGTACCACCACTATCCTCAGCGACAACAAGGTCACGAGCTCTTCTGAGGATGAAAACAACCGAATTAGTATCAGGAGGCCAGCATGCCAGGCTTCTGTTGAAGACTGAACAGCACACCGTCTTTCCTTTTGGAGCCAGGTAGTGGTAAAGTAAAAAGCAGAGATCCTGCAAAGTGAACCAGAGCCATCCTTCAGTGACAAGAAGGTCCCAAGTTTCTCTACAATGAGAGCAACCAATTTCATATTGGGAAGGAAGCTCAACAAGCTCTTCCAGGAGAACCAATGGTAACAGGAGGACCAACATTACACTTTCTTCTTCAATTCTCCCTTTTATGTTGCAACAATCCTCAACTGGGCCATCCACGCTCAGCACCATGCTGATTCAGTTCAACTAGTATTACAAGTTGACCACCAGTTTTCAATCCACCACAATATTCCTTATCAAGAAACACAAAATCAATCAACAGATACAGATATATATCTCCAAAATGAAATAATACCTGTGCGATAGTTAACTTTAATTGTAAACTCAATTTTTTGGGGGCTTCCTAGGATATTAGTTATGCATGCTGAAATTGGTGGGTTATAGGGTAGGTAAGTAAAATATTCATAATAAAAGTTACAATTTCCCCGAATTTTTAAATCTTCCTATTTTTTTCCATCAGTTTAGACTGTTTCTACATCATGGGTAAATACAATAGTGACACATACAAACATAGATTATATAAATATACAGTGAATATATGTTTAAATTTTTTTAAAAAGTGCACAAAAAGGGACATTAATGTTAATCCACCTCATCAAACTTCCCTTTTCTTCAAATACTTATCCTATCATTCTTGTCACTTTTTGAAGTTCTGAAACTCCTCTTTAAAGAATGTGGTTAGTTGCACTATTGTGGCTTTCCTGATGTGCTGAATTAATTCAAATAATTTAACTTGAGTAATCTTTTTGACTTTGAGAGAGAGAAGTTGCAAGATGTCTTATTCAGTAATTAGGTGGGTGAGAACACACTGCAATATTTTTATTTGAGAAGAATTTCCATAAACTTTGATCAACAAGAAATGATCAATGCAACATTAAATGTATGTTAATTTTTTTTGAAGTTGAACATATTTAATGTATATAGCCTGATATTTTCATATATATATATAATACAATATCATTATGTATGTAATATTTTATACACACACTTCAGGGAAAGAAAAGTTATAACTTCCAGAAGCTAATGGTCACTACTTTTAGTACCTGTTGTAGTTATAGAGACTAATGGTGACATATTAATCTCATGATATCTCAATAAATTTAGTATTAAAGTATATGTGCAAGGTTTTCCTTTCCTGAAGTGTTTACATATTTTTGGTGGTCTTTGTGTATAGTGAACTGATTACTGTATGGGTTAATGAAAATAGTCATCTCTTTACGTAGTTACCATCTGTGTATGTGTATGTGTTTCTGTGTGTGAGGTGCAAACATTCATCATCTACTCAGTGAATTTGAAATTCACTACGATTTTAATAAATGTGGTCTCCATGTTGAACATTGTATCTCTGTAGCTTATCCATTGTCCTTTGATACCAAAAGGTCTGCCACTTTCCCATACCCTGCTATTCTGGCAAGCACTGTTCTCTTCTGTACTTCCATGGGTTTTGCTATTTCAGATACCATATAAGTGGCTTTCATTTAGTAATTTCTCTTTATGTCTACCCTATTTCACTTAATTTAATACATGTTCTCTCTCTCTCTCTATCTATCTATATATATATATATATATCTCCATATAAGCTCCTTATACATTTTAGGTCTATTAACAACACTGCTATAAACGGGGGGGGGGGGCAGCCATTTTTTTAAGACTTTGAATTCACTTCATTTAGAAAATTTCTATAAATTTAATGTCCAATAATTTGAGGACTAATTAGTACAATAATACAAGACATAATGTGTGGTGTATCACACAGTGCATTCATTGAAAGAATAGTCTCTTTAGTTTATTGTGGGTATTTTATTTTTAAAACACCAAAAAAAGTCCTTTGATAAGTTAATATCATAGTATATGTAAAAATCACAAAGTACGTTGTCTTACAAAAATAAATAGAAAATCATTTAAGATGAATTTGTGAAGTGAGGTCGTTGATGGCAGCTTGGGAGACATTTTTAAATAATGTGTTCTGTATAATTTTAAGAAAGGATTTAGAACACAGCATTAAAAAGAAAAACAAATGAAATAAAATAGAAATCAACAATTAAAGAATATTTTACTAAAATATTATCTAATTATGCATGTTAATCTATTAATGTAAAAAGTAGTATTTTCTTATAATGGGTAAATGTTACTTATGTTAGCAAAATTCAATTTTTAAAGAATTTCATCCATATGGAAAATGCTAAAATCCTTTTGAATGTTTGAAAATTAAATTATCATGTTTCTTTAAAAAATGAGATGTCTTTAGATTTTCCAAACTTACTCTCACTTTATGTTACCTGCTGAAGGACAAGATTCATGTTCTAATGAAAGATATATTTACTAAATTAAATACTGAGGAAAACAGTAAAGTAATGAAAAATAAATCATTTGAAATTATGCTCTTTTTTGACTTTTGTGGGTCACTAGTTTTTAATATATGACAGCTGTCTTAGTTACTTTTTACTTGTTGCCAAGACAAAATACCTGATGCCCAAAATTAGGGAAGGAAAGGTTTATTCTTACAGTTTCTCGGGAGTTTCAGTCCTACTTAGTTGGCTCCAAGTCAGCATGGTGTGGAGGGGCTGCCATTCATGGCGGCTGCAAGTTGCAAGGCGTGCTGGCAAGAGAGAGAGGGAGGGGGAGAGAGAGAGAGTGGGAGAGAGAGATGGTGGAAGCACGGAAGCACAAGAGGAAGACCTGCCTTCCGTTACACTGCATCTCAGCTCCACCCCTGGGCCTGTGCAGCGCTCACATTGCCAATCCCAGAGCTAGACAACAAACTGAACACAAGTACTAGACTCAGCCCCATCACAGGTATGAGGACTTGGGGGACATAGCATACCCAATACAACAGCATTCTTTAGCAGCTCTTGTGTTCTCATTAGTGTATTCAGATTTGATGTTATCTTTATAGATATGTGTGTATTATTTAACATTATTCAACTTTAGTTCATCAATTTAAGAAAATTATGTTCTATATTCACTAAATTAGAACATAATGATAAATAAAAGTACAATATTTTGGTATTTAATGAAGTTGAACTTAACAGTTTATTATCAAATTTTCATTTTGTAAAATAATACAGCAAAGAAGAAACTTTGAGACTGTCATTGTGAACTTTCATCTCTTGTTCTCAGATTCTCCTTTCATAAAGATCTGTGTCATATATATGTCTTTAATGTTGTGATTCAGATATGTACATATATTTATCACAATACAGATGTATATAAGTATATGAGACAGTGTAGTACAGCATTATACTAGTATAAAGCAGCTTTACTTAAAAAAAACAACCGTGTTTTGTGAGACTATATACTGACAAAAAACTTTAAACTATATGGAAAGAAGATGGTTTTCAGAAATTCTACTGAAACATGTTTGGAGATTATGCAACTATGTATTTTGATTTTCTTATTGACTATGACCTGTCTTTATGAATTTGCAATAGAGATGGTGGATGGACAGTTGAAAATATGCTTCTTAGTCTCATGGAAAAAATCCTATTTTTGGGACTGGGTGCAGGTCTGTAATCCCAACTCCTCTGAAGACTGAGTGCAGGAAGATCAAAAACTGTTGACAAAGTGTGGGCAACTTAGTAAGAACTTGTTTTGAAATAAAAATGAAATGTGGCTCAGCACTCTGGGTTCAGTGTCCATTAGCCCAAGAGAAAAATGAAAGAAATCCCATTTGTGATAAACATTTGAATACTGGTATTTACATGAAAATTAAAGATTTATGTAGGAGACAGTTTTCTACAGGTGAAGTTAGGAACGCAGATGAGATTATGTCATTTTACAGGTTGATAATACATGTCTGTTTTGAGCAATGATAAGAGGTAACAGTTAATTTTTAAAAATTAAGATATTTAAAACGAAGGAAGTTAAAAGACAATCTGAAGAATTAATAATATTAAGCATACTAAAAGATTGTTCATTAACAGTTTTTTGCAGTAAATAATTTATTCTGTGTTATGTTTTTTTGCCTATGTCTTATTTATAGAAACAATAAACAAAACGGCTCTTTTCTCTCGTTAGTTATTTTTGTACCAAGAAAAAAATAATAAAAATTAACATATAAATGAAATAGGTATAAGTGCACTGAAAAAATATAAAGGAAAAATATAAATTCAGATGTCTTGGGAAACGGAAGCTTGCAGCTGTGGATAGGAATGAAAGGTATCACTCCTAATGTATGTTTTGGTGCAAACCCGGTAGAAATGTGTTATTTATTTTTCCATCATGGTAGCAAAGTTCTTGAGAAAATCAACTAAGAAGGAATAAAGATTAATCTTAGTTCACAGTTTCAGAAATGTAAACTTAGGATCACACGACTTTGCTATTCAGGGGTTTACAGCAAGATCATACATCATATTGGGGGATGTGTAGTGGAGGACTTGGCTCATGCTATGGAAGCTGGGAAGAAAAAAGAAGATGAAGAAGCTGGAGTTTCAGCATCTCCTTCAAGAGAGCATGCCCAGGCTGTAACTCCTGCACTGTGGCCCACATTCTAATGGTTGCACCACATGCCAGTGCTGCCTCAAGTCAGCTCTACCACACCTTCAACAAATAGCCTCTGGAAGATATTTAAGATCTAAAACATAATGAAAATAAGACAACAAACCATAATAATAACTAGAGAAACCATTTGCAAACTATAGAGAAAATCAACTGCAAGTTTCTGAGGCAAGAACTTCTAGAACCAACGGGTTACTATGTCAGTAGTTAAAGACTAGAGGTGAATAGAGATGAAGGTAATATAAGTAGTGAGTACAAAATCACGTAAACCCTACAAGGCCATACTTAGGATTTGCATATGACTCTAGGAAAGCTGGAAATCCAAGTGAATATTTGGACAGAAGAGATCAACATACATTTTATTTTTATAAAAAAAGTTCTTCTAAACTGGGCGTGGTGGCGCAGGCCTTTAATCCCAGCACTCAGGAGGCTGAGGTAGGCGGAGCATTGTGAGTTCGAGGCTGGCTTGGGCTACAATGCGAGCACAAGACCGGCCTAAACTACATAGTGCAACCCTGCCTCAAAAATCTAGGGCCTGGAGTTTGACTCAGTGGCTTAAGCACCTGCCCTGGCAGGTGCGAGGTTATGAGTTCAATCCCTGGTCCCGCAAAAAACAAAAAAAGTTCTTCTAATGAATTAAGAATACATGGTTGCAAGCTGAGTAATAAAGCAAATATTTCCACAGATTTTGCTTTTATGTTATTTGGCTTGAAATGTTACTCTGCAAGTTTTTTAAGATAGCAGTAGAGGTTTGGGTATTGTTCAGAATCTAGATGTTTAAACAGAGAATTCAGTAAGACATACAGGAGTAACAGCAGATCAGCAGCTTATTTGAAAGAAAAAAGACAGGATGGACTCCACAAGGCGGGTGTGGGCCAGTGAGAAGACATGTTGTTGTCCAGTGAGACCTCATGGCCTTAAGGGGGCTTTGTGTTGAGAGTTTTAAGTTTTAGGACTTGGACTGGGTTGAGGTCTTCATCTATGACTTTTTCTAAAGAGTTGCTTGACTCAATGCACTCATTGGGCAATGAAGATTTTGTCCTTTTATGGCTCTTAGAGAAACTGTCATGGTATCCAAAATCCATAGGGCATGCATTGTCAATGACATGGTAATTTAGTTTGGGGCCAACCAAGTGTTGTAGAAGATGACAGGGAACACTTTGGAGATTTATTGTGGATAAACAAAATTCCCTGCTTACATTTTCCTACCGTGTTTAGATACGGACATGGGGTAATATTTAACAGAAGGTAGATTTAGTCACAGAAAACAGACTGAAAGGTGGGCCCTCTCTGGTTTCCCATCCTTTTCCTTGGTTGCCTTTTGCTTCAGATCTGGCCTGAAAAGTGGTGGGACCTCCGTTCTTTCTCTAGCCTTTTCCTTAATTATCTCTTGCCTCACAAAACTACTGGCACACTTCCTGATAAATTATGAATTTTTTCTGACATTAATAGAAAATATAGGGAATACTCTTTGTGCTATGTTCTGGTTCAATTATTGAGGAATGCCATGTTTTGCATAGATTTGTTTATATTTACATTTATCCAACTCACGTCTATTTGCTCGTTTAGTCAGTGTCAGTCACCATCTTCTGGAATACATAATATTTAAAGCTTGAATCTTCTGGAATCTATCTATCTCTATCTATCTATCTATCTATCTATCTATCTATCTATCTATCTGTATGGTTTAGTGTGGATTTGTGTGCAGATACATGTGTACACATACATCTGTACAAAATTTACAGTCTAATGGGTGATCAGGCCTATACCCCAAATTTACAATGGGGCCAATATAGCTGAAATCCCCAGATTTGTGACAATTTTCATTCAATAGCTTTTGAAGAGTAATTTATTAAATAGAGGAGAATAAAAGGTGACAAATATTTACTAGATATTACTATGCTTAAAAAAATAAAAGAAATACACTCATGATGATTCATTATACATACTTCAGGCACAACTACATTTATTTACTAATATGACTCACTACAATTACAGTACTACATAATTCTCTTTTGCAAATGGGATAGAAGTTTTGGACAATGTGGCCCCATGATTTCAATCCTGTGTGCAGCAAAGCAATAGTGCAGAGTGGATTATCATATTCCTTGAAATGCAGTCTAGAGGAAGGCAGCTAAGCCCAGACCTATGGCCCAGCTGAAGCACAGACCTGGGAGAACAAGGAAGGCAGCTAAGTCCCCACCTGTAAGCCAGCCGGAGTACAGATTGGGAAAGAATCAGGAAGGCTGCTCTGCTTCCTCCTGCAAGCCAGCCTAAAGCTGATAGTCTGAGCAACTATTTAGAGGAAAACAACATACAATATAGTAACTATTGTAGATTTCCTATGGATTTATCACTGTTTCATTTCATTTTATTGTTGTTTTATTCCCTTTAAAATAAAAATAATACACAAATGACAAAAAATCCTAAATATGTGGCCTAATAAAAAAAAAAGTACATTAAGTGGGACAGAATTAAGAGAATAAATAAATCTATAGTATAGATGAAGATACAATAACAACAACAAAAAAAAGAAATGTAGTCTAAACCTAACTTTAGACCTAATGCGATCTAAACCTAAATCTAGTGATGCAAATTGAGTTTTTGAAAACTGCATGTTAATAATACATAATAAAAAACAAAATAAAATTTTAAATATTTGACAGAGCAAAATGTCCAGGATAATAAAATGTAAAATACAGTGACTGCACTGCAAGTGTGAGTTCTTGAGTTTGATTCACATTACCACACCTCACCAAAAAGTAAAATAAAATAAATATATAAATGATAGTAATAATTAAAAACATGATTTCTGTAACACAATAAATAAAAACTGAAATTTTGTGGACAGCCATATATAAATTAAGAAAAAATATATATGGACAAGCAATATGTTCATTATGTATTTCTGGTGAAATATAGATGCATTATATAATCTACTAAAATCCAGTTAAAATAAAGTGCAACTATAAAAATATGAGAAAAGTTAATTATTTTTGCTCCTTGGACATATAAAAGAGGGCATATAATTAAGAATGATACATGTCTATACTTTCCAGAACTTCTTTAAACCTAATCTTAATGTATTAACTGAAGTTTTGTTTTAATGAAAGAATTTCAACATCTCAATAAATGTTTATCCCTCACATAAAATATATTTGGTGGTGAGGTAGGAGTGATGCACTCAACCTGACTTCTTCGATACACTGTCTGCCACATTCACGTCTCATTAATATCTACCTGGCAAATGGAAGAAGAGGTTTTCATTGATCATTCTGTATTAGGTGAATAAATTTCATCACCAGTCATTAGGCCCAATTCTATTATATCGTCACCTTTAAATGCTAGAGGCACTGAGAAAAGAAGCCCAGCTCTAAACTCAAGAAGAAAATTATGTAGGCTGTGTAAACAATTAATTGGCCTCTGCAATATTGGCATGCACAAATATTTAATGGTTGTTCACAGTGTGTTTTTGAGGTTGATTTATATTTAGATTCATATTAAAAATAATAAAGTTTATTTCTGAATCACATACTATAAAAATGTCACTGTTGATAATGATCTAGTTAGTGAAATCATAGAAACATTTAAAATCTCTAAGTAACGTGAAGATTATAGCTTATTCGCTTTGTATGACTGTTTTATTTAGAATCTATTGAAATTAATAGAATGATTTTTTAATGCAAAAAGAGTATGAATTCATATACCAAAAATTTTATTTTTATTTTGATGTATAGTTTCAAACTTCCAGATTTAGAAATTGCATTATATAGTTCACCTATATTATAAATCAGGAGGCGGAAGTTTCACGGATAGGGCACCTACAGAAACAAAAACAGCATTCATAATCCTTCACTCTTTTTCTTTCCTCCCTCTCACCTTATCTTACACAATGAATGCTATCTCTTTGTTAGCTATAATTAATAACAAAAAGATAAAACAAATTGTGCATTTTCCTTGTGGATGATAAAAATGTAAAAACTCAATCAGTGTTAAGTGCAAATTATATTCCAACATAAATATGTTTTATCAGTTATTTTAATCATTCCTTTAAAATATTCCTGCCAGAAACTGAATATACCAAGTATGATCTATTACATGCAGTAAAATTGAACGCTTTTACACGTTGAACTTGCATATTCAACATTTTGTAATCATTCTTGCTCATTGTTTTGTGTGAAGGAAATGTAAGCACATTAAGTGAATTCTTCTATTACAATTATGTATTATATTTATTTTGTACCAGAATTTATTGAACTTGAATGGTATTTAACATGTTATTGTTTTTCTCTTTAGCCTTAACTTAAAAAATGTGACTGTCTTCTCAGCATTTTGGTTAATGAAACACTATAAATTATAGTCATTTAGAAGACTGAAATTCTATGATTGTTCCCATGAACAACAAATTAGCATTGCAGCACAGATGAAAGGAGACTTATATCTAGCTTCTAACGTTCAAAGTATTTGTGAAATTGATCAATAGTATCAAAATATAGGACTGAGGATATAGCTCAGTGGCACAGCGCCTGCCAGGCGAGCACAAGGTCCTGAGTTGGATACCTGGTACCAAAAAAAAACGTAAGAGTAGTATCAAAATAAGTACTTGTTAGTTATTAATACAGCTGTTTAATATTTTAATATATAGTTGTTAAATATTTTAAAGGTCTTGAGGATACAGAGGCTATTAAAAATAGTTATTATCCTACAGACAGATCATTGTACAGAAAGCAAACATCACTCTAATGTCAAGCAAATAGTACCATATTGGGAGCCTGTCTACATGCTGCAGAGAAGGCAGAGACTGCTTAATGAATTGTGGAAAGTTTTGCAAAGAGTAGAACATTTATATAGGTCTTGAAATAACAATTTCATCAGCGAAAAAGGAGATGATAATTAATATAAAGGCAATTAGTTAAAATACAGCACAGAGAAAATAAATTTTGTTCAAAATAAATTACCAGATTATACTGTCAGATCATACAAAAACATGTAGCAAAAGTGCTTAGATTATTATTTGCAAACTCCAGCAATGTACACAGTATTTTGACTTGTATTTCTTCACGAAGAATTTAGTCCCAGCTGGTCAAACATAACAAGTTCTTATTTTAGGTATTATGTCTATGCAATTTCATGAAGAAAAGGGACCCATAGTTTTTAAAAATGTTTTGCTCTTGCCATATTATATGTATTTAAAAACAATTTTTGTATAAGGGACACCATGCTTTCATTTTGCACTACTTCTTGCAAAATTATGCAATTGGTTTTGCTCCCAAAACTGAATGGGGTGAAAGTGGGCAACATATTGCAACCATGTGCCATTAAAAAAATATAAACTTGCCTTTAATAATTACAAGTCTGTCCAAGGTAAGCAAAGCAAAGCAGTTCTACAGAGCCACTTAATTAATGGGAGATTATGTGACATGCTTATCATAAGGATCTGGTTTTGATTTTAAGAATCCCTTTTAAAATTTGATTTGTATATTTTATTCCACATACAGAAATATAGAACTTGAAACTATTGTCATGGAAGAGTCATGATTTTCTAATTAAACTTCCCGTAGTTTTTATGATCACACTTTCCCTAAGAAAACTACAAAAGAGACACACTGAACAAAAATTAAAAAGAATTTTCTACTTTAGCAACAGTTGTTATGGTAAAGTAAACTTATTAGACAATTCCACCACAAGTAAAATGAGTTAAAATTTAATTCTTCTTTGAAGAGTAAACTAATTCAATCTTATAATAATAAGGAGGAAAATGGAACTTACCTTAATAATAAGACTTTAGTAAATAAGAAACAAATTGAAAAAGAGAACTGTTACTCTATGTTTACATAGACAATATTGGAAAGTGATTATCTCCAATCAGCTTGATGAGCTAATCAGAAGGTTTAATTGAAAACCAAACCCTTAAGTAAACAGTTCAATAACAACAACACAACAAACAAGTAAAATAAAGAATTAAAATGCGATTAAGAAGCCCGAAAAACAACAACGAAAACAAATACAAAGCTTTATGTACATAGTAAAGTTAGTTGCTAATGACATTTAGAGTTGCTATTAATAAAAACCTGTGTAGGGCAAAAATGTGGAATTTAAGTTGAAGGTCAGAAAAAGAAATTCAGAAAAAGATA
This sequence comes from Dasyprocta punctata, assembly GCA_004363535.1. NCBI lineage: Eukaryota > Metazoa > Chordata > Mammalia > Rodentia > Dasyproctidae > Dasyprocta > Dasyprocta punctata. The sequence continues at coordinate 11,589 of RJWM01005720.1, forward strand.
TGAATTATAGATAAAATGTGAGCACTTCTAGATATTCTTGGCTTGCAAAAAGTTTTATCACAATATCATACTTTACTAAAATCTCTTCTTTTCAAGAAATCATTTCACTTACTACTGAATTTACACTTAACTGTCCTCCAGGAAAAATAAGAATATCTATTAATAGTGACATGTTATACACATATATGGAATATATGAATTATACCACTTACAACAACCTACAGCCTAGTTGAAAATTGTTCATTCTGTTCACTGGTGAGCTAATGAAAGGACAATTTATTCTCTATTTATATCTTCAAGTGTTTATAGTCTTTCTTTATAGCTCATGTATTATGAATTTAAAAAATGCTCATCTGTTAGAAACCTTACAAAGAATCTATACACATACTTCTATTTGATAAAAACAAACATATGCCCCTAAGTTTGGTATTGAGTAGCAAACTAAAACTTACAGAGCTGACTAGGTAATTTCTGCTAATTTAGCTAGGAATTAGGCAAGGGAATTGTTTTCTCTCTTGTAATTGAGTCCAGTGTCTTAGAATGGAAGATGAGTTTAATTATGAAGACAAGTTTTAGAGAATTTAGGGATACACCGGACAAAGATAAGGACATGTTGGGCAAAACTAAGACGTTTAAATATCTTCCAGGCCTATGACAATTTTACTAAAGAATTTTTTAACAATGGTGTATCTTACATTTAAGTATCAAAAATGTCTCTGCTTTCTTAGAATGGGTAATAAATAGCTGAAATAGCTTCTAACTTTGGCAGTTCTGATAATCACTAATCATACACTTACTCAAAGACAATATTTCTAGGTTTTCTATCTTCTTAGTTCAAAACTTCATTTCTAGAGAATAAAAACACTTTAGTCAATGTAATTACTTATTGAAGTAACCCAGATTAGAAATACTATGTTACCTCAGAGCCTTAGCGTTCTAGTTGGACTTTTTTCTGCCTTTGTAAACTATTCAGAATGTATTGTTTTTTGTTTTACAATGACTTGGTTTTACCACATGGAAAAATGAATCAAGCAACTATGGACATTATATGACACAGTCTTATTTGGTGTTGTATGATTAGTCATGTAGACTTTATTAGATCCACTTTTTACCCATACACTACAGGATGTTTGTCAAAAGTAGAATATTTTCTGTAAAGCCTTTGCTATCAAAACTAATAACCTCTCCTTTTGTTATCCTAGCTTTGCTTACTAAAGAGCACTTGAAACATCTTGAACTCTATAAATACTGTCATGATACCCATTGCTTCTGAAGACTAAGTGGTAGAGTTGCCCATTTCATATTTGGAAATGTATAACAAGATTTGCTTCCGAGATAAAAATGGAAGAACTTTAGTATCTCAACAAATGTTCAGATCATTTATCTCATTGTAACTTTTTCCTTTGTTAAATAAAATGGTCAACAGTTGTTTAAAGTTGCTATTACAGTTAGAAATTAGAGTGATAATAATATATGAACATTACAAATATTTAAACTTCCACTAATTTTTGGTATAAGGTAAATACATATAAATTCACATTAATCCTTTCATAATATAAATTTTATATAGTTCACCAACTGAAGGAAATCTAGCTTTGTTTACATTGTCCTTGTTTCTTTTTTGTCCTGTTTCTTTTAATTTTAGAATGTTCCAGAAATAACACAAATGAGTATTTTGAGGGCATATCTCCAAATAGGTGGATTATTAGAATTCCACTCACATTAAAAAATAGGTCATGATAAATTTCAGTAGATTTTATTCAATTCTGAGTCATGGCTTATATATCCATTTATGGTGAAGGAAGACCTTGTATTTCATGATATTCACAGAAACACAGCAGAGTATTTCATAGAAACAAACTTCAAACTATTAAGTGGTTAGTATCTATTGTTAAATTCATTTGTCAAAACAAGTTACATGGATGAACACAAAGGCAAAGTGAAGAAAATGTACTCTTCCAATCAAAGTGCTATAGACGAGATGAATAGGTGGAATTATATTCAAACTCTTATGGTATGTATGCTTATGCGATGTAAGTTTCTCTGACATACAAAATACACAGATTTCAAAAGGTTTTATCAAAATCATGGAATCAAGTATGAAGTCCAAACTCTTGCAATACCCAAGAAATCTTGATAAGGGTTTTCCTGCTCTGTAATCCTCTGAAATGAAGTTCTAAATTATTACCTTTTCTCACATCCATTCAGGTATGTAACAGGAAGCTATTGGAAGGAGCACAGACCTGTAACAATTTTAGATAAATGGTACTATGTGTCCATTTGTGGAGAAGGATTAATTCATTATGCCAATATTCTGTTTTCAGGGTTCATGACTGTACCTACAGGAAATTCCTTTTTTTTCTGCATATTTTTTCTTAGCTTATTCTAAAAAAAATGTTTAAGAATTTAAAAAACAGAAAAAACATACCCTTTGGAGTCTGTGAAACTCTTTTAACCTGACTACTCTGCTTTTTGCAAATTGGAAGGGTGAAATGCTATTTATAACTTGTACAGTTTAATTTCTTGTACTATGGTTGGCTGTAATTTTGAAAAAATAGTTTTCACAAATAATTTTTATTTATATATTTTAATTGCAATCAATAATGTGTGTCAACAGTCACAGACATGATTGCATTTCCTTTTAAATGAAATCAACCTGCTATTCGATCATATTTTCTTTCTAATCCTTTTATCTAGATTAAGGGTTCTATTTGACATGAATTCTTTATAGAAATCTTGACCAGTAATATTCAGGCAATACACCTAATATGTACATTTTATTTATTCCATACAAGAGAATTTATTCTTTCTTCTTCATTTATTTTTTAGTGAAAAGCAGTTTAATTTCCTAACTTGTAAATTCTAAGATTTTGATTCTTACCCAAAATTCTGTCTGAGAACTAAGAAGTAAATTAATGAGCTTATCACTTTCTTATATGAAATATAGCAATGACATCCAGCTCATAATTTCAATGGTTTGTTTTCATGTATTGAATTCTATTTGAAAAATACACCTCGAATGTATCCTGTCTTTTAGGATATCAAAAAAATTCATCAAAATTTTTTTTAAAAAGTCACTATTTTTGTGAATTTCTGTATCAGTTTTATCACTGTAAGTCTGTGATACAGTAACCACTACCATTTATTTTAGTTTTTCTTTTAACTTTTCATTGTGTTTAAATAACAGTCATCTCTTTTCAGGTGTCATTTTTTTTTAATTCAGCTATTCCTAACTGGGAAAGAGAAGGGAAAAATAAAACAGTGGCTTCTAATAATGATCATCTTTCTCACTATTCTAGAGCTTAGTTTAACAGTCCTTATTTCAAAGATATTCTTCCTGGACTCAGGCCTAAGGATAATAGCTACTGAACCTATTTTTGTGATTGTTGTTGTTGTTACTGTTGTTTTCTTAGAAGTGGCAAGAGTGCATAATGATACACCTTAGCAAAAAAATCAAAGAAATCGTGATGATAGAAAGTAGACAGAATGAGCTAATAGCTAATCTCAGACAAAAATAGGCATGTATGATAAAATAATGTGCTATCTTCAATAGGGGTTTTTGATTGAGTCATATATTTGGACTTTTAGTAATGCTTTCACTATAGAAAATGAGAAATGTTCTATTTATATTTGGATAACAGGAAGTATATCAAAGCATATATGAAAATTTTTGTCTATTGATCTTGTTTCAATATGAGCTTTTAATCTGCAGATTAAATTTTGCATACGGATGAAAGAGCATCCAATGAAAATGTTGTTTTCTTATCATTCTATTTTGTCTGATTTGTCTACAATGCTTACTATCTCATTTTATGATTTCTACACCTACCCAGCATATACCTTGATTTCCTCTCTATAATTCTGTCTTAATCAGGTATAATACTAGACTCCATAATAAAATAGATTACAAATTTGAAACCAGTTTTGTCAAATAACCATATATTTATTTTCAATTATGATATTTACCACACTCTATATCTTCTATCTGTAATACCCTAAATTACACTGAGAATAGAGAAAGGTTGAATTAACAAGTGTGATAATTTTGTGAGCACAATATTGTGGAAGTGACTTGGATGTAATTACATCCATTTTTCTACCATGAGAAGCATAAAACTACACCTCTTACTCATCAGCTCTAATATAGTGACAATCAGTGTTTTTAAAGGAAACTAAAAGTCTTGCAAGTGACAAAAATTGGTGGGATAAAGGGTATTGGAGAATCAGCCTGAGAAGTACTGAAAGCAAGAGTTTACTGACAGTTTGCTCAAACTCAATAGGCAGCACTAATATAGTATTTACCTACCGTCCCCTTATTTGTGGAGTGTAATTGCATATTTTCCAAAATTTTACAGTAACAGAGTTGCAATTTCTATGCTAGAAAGAAGCAACTGAGCCTACAAGTTCACATATTTTGGTTTAAATAACCCAAGAACAAGAAATTGAAAGTAAATGAATGGAGCCTGAGGATGGAATATAAAATGACCCTTTCGAATACAGAAGGTTCAGAAACAGTGAAGAAAGTATACTTAGGTAAATTGTTCTCAAATTGGTGTTCTGTGAGAAAAAGAGACATTTTTAAACTGTGGTGTGGGCCTCAGAGAACCTAGATCAGTACTAAGGAAAGTGCAAATTGCCATACCCTGGCTCATTTCCTTTCATGACAATTAATGGAGGAGCAGACAAGGAAGGAAAAGAAAAGGAGGAAGAGGAAGAAGAGGAGAAGGGGAAGGGGGTAGGAGACAGGGAAGTAAATGAGGAGGGAGAACGGGAGGAGGAGGTTGGGAGAAGCACAAGGAGAAGGAGAAGGTGATGGAGAAAGAGGTGGAGCAGACTGGGAATCGGGGGGTGAAGTAGGAGGAGAGACGCTAAGAATTTGTAAAACAGTCCAAGATACCTGAGATGTGGGAGTCATATATATTTATGAATGGATCAATATCTTGTTCATGACTTCCAATCACTAAACTGAGTATATGCTTCAAATTGTTACCAACATCTATCTGCCATATAAGATTATTCAACCCACCAAGAACTGCCAGAAATTGTAGATAAGCCTTGACCTTTGGTTAAATCTTGAGACAAGGAAATATTACTTTATCTAGTAAGCTAAAGCAGGGTATTGCAAAAACAATGTAATGTGGCTCATATACATTTTTACTATATCTTTTTCAATAATTTTTTTGATTTATTTTTTTTGTTTTGTTTTGTTTTTGCGGCACCGGGGATTGAACTCACAACCGCGCGCCTGCCAGGGCAGGCGCTTAAGGCACTGAGCCAAACTCCCCGGCCCTTTGATTTTTGTTATAATTTATCTTAGGTGGTTTAATACATTTTCAAACTTTCTTGGTCAGTTTCTGTGAATATTACCAGTATCAATCTATGTATCTGTATCTGTCTACCTATGTACTATGGTTATTAGTGAAGTATAAAACGTTGACATCTGAAAAAGAGATTTTTATAGATGATGTATCTTCATGTTTGTAAGCTATCTCCACTCTTTGAACTGAACAACTGGTTTTGCTTTGAGCATTTATAATGAGATATACCTGATCAAACATGAGGCTCTTAATGATTCTTCTACAAGGTATGCCAAACATTTAAGTGCTAAGATTCGTTTCTGTGTTCAAGAGATTGATTCTCATATGTATTCCACAATTTCATTTCTTTTCCCAAAAATTACAGATCTTTTCTCTGGAGCAATACATAAGAAGGATTAACATGGACTGACCCTAAGTCATTTTAACTCAGCTATTTTCTCCTCATATTATCTCTTTGCAGACTCCTTAATTCTAAGAGTTCTCATAAGTTATGCTTCACGTGCAACATGTATATTACTGTTTGCAAACCCATGTTAAACTGAGTAAACATCAATGTCCAGTGCTCCAAGGAGAATTTAGATACTATATACAATAGATGCCATTAATATTAGCTAATTTGGGGGACGCAGAGACCGTACTGAGTCCATGAACTCTATATTACCTGGTATTATTCAAATACATTGCTATTGAGCAAAGCTAAAGTTATGCTATACCATGTAAATCAATGCACTTATTTTTTCATTATAAATTCAGGTTGTGGAATTGTGTGAAACCATTTAAAATCCTATAATTTTGTCTAACTCATTAGAAATATTTTCAATTTTCCCTTTATCAGAATTTCTGAAAAAATGCACCTTATTTTAATATGATTGATTTATAAATGGTATGAGGTTAATATAAAATACTGGAGTTATCACATAACTTTAAACTTGACAATTTTAGAGAATGTTTTAATAATGATACTGGTCTAATAATAAGGCTCATGTGTTCATAAGGCTATCAAGAAGATATTTAGTAATTGGCTAAAATTATAATCACAACTGTCATTAAATATGCCATATTTAAGGGAAAATTTAGTGACTTTTTCATGCATTATCTGTGCTGTACAATAAAATATTTTTTTATTGATAGTAGTCTTTGGTCCCAGTTGACATAAATCCAATTCATATTGCTTTAAAAGAAAGGAAGAATATGCTGGGTCTCAAATTCATTCTTAAAATTTTCTCCATACTCTTACTATAAGCAACTGTAATTTCTTGGCTGGAATACAAAAGTGGCTTTCTAACTAGTTTCTCTTCTTTCACTCCATTTAGTGACTAAGGAGATCTAAAATAAAGTCAGATCATTCTGCTCTCCCTAATTTAAATCTCAAATGAGGAAAATTCTAAAAAAGATTAGGTGTACATTTTAAAGCAGTTTCAAATATGCTGCTCTCCTGAGCTTATGAGCTATTTTATTTCTTTATTTTTATGAAATCCCACACATTAATCATCATTATGTTCCTTGGATACCATGAGAGACTCTCAACTCTTGACCTTGAATTTGTTATTTTCTATAGTGCAAAGGTTGTTCCTTGATTTTCCATTTGCTGATATTTATTTTTGGTTCAGTCCTTGATTTAAATATCTATTTTCTAACTGCCTAATATAAATTACTCTGACTTCTATTTACACTCTCTTACTTGCCTCTGTTTAATTTCCTTGAGATGCACATGGTATAACTTACCATTATTTTATATTCTTCAGCCATTTGTTTTCTATATCCCCAAGTAATATATAATACATGTACCTAATAATGCAAATCAGTTTAGAAGAACAATACTCTTGTTTACAGCTTTAACCCCAGCACTGACAGAAGACTACAGGGGAATTTGTTGGTTTTTGTGCCATTTGGATAATACACATCATTGTAAACACCTGGAGGAATGGAAGAAAGGAAGGAACCAAGAATGCAGAATTTTTCTATAATTAAATCCTCTTTTTATGCCACAGTTTTTCAGTTGGTGTACTCTTTCTCTCAACCAGCCTATTTCACACTATTAAAAATGAAGATTTTGGGTATTTAAACTTGTTATTGCTTGATTTGAATAGATTTTTCCATCTCAGCTGAATTTCAGATTTCTGAGGAAAAGCCGTGATTGGCAATTCTTTTATCTCGTATCTAATATCTGAATTAATTGTTTCAAAACGTAAACTTAATGTACTGTTGCAGAAACAATTACACCAGCTAATACTTAAGCGTTCTTTATCTACACTGTGTTTACCACTAAACCAATTTTTCTTTGATTTGAAGTAGGGCTTTTGTGGAGTATATGAGTGAAAACGAGGTATGACAATTCTCCTCTAGGTGACTGAGCCTTCATCTTATTATCATTTCTCCACTGCAAGCCAAATAGAAGATACTGGAAAATTAAAGGTCCAAGAATTTAGTAGAATTAATAGAAGATCGAACATCAGAATGGTTAAGTAGAGAGACATGTTGACCTCTACTATGCTATCTTGAGTTTAGGGTGCACATTTATTGTGATAATTTATTGAAATGGTAGTATCGTTGGTTACAATAGGGTATCTGAACTATAGGTAAGACTTCATTCTCCACTTCCTTGATGCAAGTCTAAGGGTGTTTTTGGGCACTGTACACTATTTTAAGTTCCTAAATGAAAGAAAATATATTGTTTTAAATTTCTAAAGGGAGCACACATGCAGCTTTTGTTGTTGTTGTTGTTGTTGTTGTGGGAATTGAACTCAGGACTTTGCATTTGCCAGTCAGACTCTGTTGCACTGCGCTGTATCTTCAGCCCCTTGAAGCCTACTTTTACAATTTCATAATCTTTAGAAAGAAATTACAGCTAATAAATTTTTGCAAATTTTGCTGATCTTTTTTACAGTTTTCTGTTTCTTTTATATCACTGCATTTATCTCTAAATTTGTATTGATATAATCCAAATGACTATTTCTTAATTTCTATAAAACAAATATTCCTCTAAATCATATTTCATCATTTTACTAATCAAAATTTAAATAGTCCATTAGAAAATAGTTAAGATTGTAAAATGCACTTTTACATTTTGAGAAATGAAAATAGTGCTTGAAAAGAGCACAATTTAATAGGTGGACAGAAAAAGTTGAAACACTACTGAGCAGAGTGGGATGTTCTCATCGTGTGTTCGCATGACTTATGTTTGTTCACAAAGTGAGGAGAGCGCAGATAAGCACACTGCTAATGAGAAATGATTGACTAGTAGAACTTACTATTTCCTGTCTTTTCCATCTCGTAGCACACCCATAACATACCTGTTTCTGTTTAAACTGGTGTTTCTAAACTTACAATTGCATACAGTACTGCTGCTGGCAAAGTTGTTTCTAGAAACAAAACCAAGAAAAATTTTCCTCTATAAAATTCACAGTCATAATTTCAGACTTAATTCAAATATTTCATGTGATTAGTAATTGTATAGGATATGCTATGTATCCCCAAGTCCTCATACTTTTGATGGGGCTGAGTCTGATGCTTGTGATCAGTTTGTTGTCTAGCACCAGGATTAATGACGTGACTGCTACACCCGCCCAGGGGTGGAGCTGAGATACAGTATAAGGGAAGGCGGGTCTTCCTCTTGCTTGCTTCCCGGCTTCCGCCCTCTCTCTCGCCAGCGCGGACTGCGGCTTGCAGCTTGCAGCTGCCATGAACTGTAGCCCCGTCATCCCATGCTGCCTTGGAGCCCACTTTATGGACTGAAAGTCCCGAGAAACTGTAAGAATAAACCTTTCCTTCCCTAACTTTGGGCGTCAGGTATTTTGTCTCGGCAACGAGCAAAAAGTAACTAAGACAGTAATGAACTATTCAATTACAAATCCCTGCTCTGAAGAGGGAGTTGTTTTTCTTTATTTAATAAAGAAGTATGCATTAATTATAATAATACCATTAGCCAAACTCTATATTTCATTCATTGTTTACTTTTAGATCTCTCTCGACATATAATGACGTAGATTATGAGGTATTCCAAGAATTAAACAAAGATTTATTTATACTGTAAAATCAATCACGGTTGAATAAATAGCACATAAGTATTCAATAGTATGCATTGATTATATATGATCATCTGAAAGTTCTGGTCACCATTATTCATGTATTATGCCATTGCTCTTTGGAAGAATCCTAAAAGTATTGTTAATAGTTCAGTTTTGTTGATGGAATTTTGAAAGTGAAAAAGTTTGTATTTTCTCAAAAAATGTGTTCTGCCAAGATACAGCTCAGGGGCACAATACCTGCCTGGCAAGCCTGAGGTCATGGGTTCAATTCCAGTGCCAACTCCCTCCCCTAAATGTGCTGTATTTCTTCATCTGAGAAGTACGTATGCATCTCAAATGCTTATTCTTTGGATTGGGTCTTTGAATTTGGGGAACCTGATTTATTTCAATGCTTTATATATTCTAGATAGAAGTCCTTTGTCTGAGGGACAGTTGGTTAAATTTTTTTCCATTCTGTGGGTTGCCTTTCACTCTGTAGGTGATTTTTTTGATGTGCAAAAGATTTTTAATAAGGTGAAATTCCATTTGTTGATTCTTTGAAGTGTTTCTCACAGTCTTTGGGTTTTATTCATGAAGTCTCTGCGTACTCATATATCTTCAAAATTTTTGCCTACTTTCTCTTCCAGTTGATTCAGTTTTTCTGTTTTAATATCTAGATTTTTGATCCATTTCGACTTCAGTTTAGTGCATGATGATAGACATGACTCTAGTTTTAGTCTTTGGCATGTAGAGAGCCTGTTTTTCCACCACCATTTATTAAAGAGGCTATCTTTCTTGCAGTGAACATCTTTGGCTCTTTTGTCGAAGATAGGTTGTCTGCATGTGTTTTTAGTTGTGTCTGACTCTTACAACTACTGTGGAAATCAGTGTGGAGGTTCCTCAAAAAACTAGGATTAAAGGTCCCATTCTACCCAGCTATACCATTTTTGGTAACTTCCCAGAAGAACAAAAAACATACCACAATGATACATGTACACCCATGTTTACAGCAGCATATTTTGTAATAGCTAAATCTTGAAAACAACCCAAATGTTCATCAATTGAGGAATGGATAAAAAAGATGTAATCTTTTTATACCATGGAGTACATACTTGACCATAAAGAAGGATAAACTTGAGACTTTCATAGGTAAATGGATGCAACTTGAGACCATACTCATAAGTGAAATAAATCAGGCTCACATGTGTGAACATCATATTGCCTCCCTGGAGTCAGAAACTGAAAGAGTAGGTAACGTCTAAAATGTGAAATGGGAAGAAATTGTTCAAGGGAAAAAAATAGGATGAGTAAAAGGGGAAATAACAGAGAGGTAAAGAAAAAATGCAAGTCAGTTATACACGGTGTCTCTTAATTCATTGAAAAGAAAGATTTGTGCTAATATTGATTGGGAAAATTTTTATTTCCATATCTTGTACTTAGAGTAACTACTGTAAAAATAGCAATATGCAATGTATTAACTATAGTTATTCTCTTACTATTTTGTTAAAAATATGTTTTACCTTTTTTCCACTAAAAATTGCAGTTAATAATTGGATCAAACATAAACTGGGAAAATAATGGTGAAAATTTGATATAATATCCACGTTTACTTGGTGATTATAGATAAATAGTTAGTTATGCATAAGCCAGAGCATTTTAGCAATGAATGTATAATTACATCTTGAATAAATGCACTCAATTAAAATAAATTACTTAGAATTACTTTTTCTTGATATTCTCATATACATTTCATTTATTAGTAGTACAATAGCATCATTCATTCATTTGTGATTGTCTCATAATACTTTGTGAATTAAGAAGTATACATTATAAGTTGATTTTATTTAAGAATATGAATTGTGTCCAAATTCTGGAGCTTATACCATGCGTTAGTTTCATTGAGAAATGCTGTATTTTATAATTTATTTGTTAATATTTTAAAACGTTATTATGATTTTTGAAGTGTTTCTATTTTAGTTTTTGTGCTTCTACAAAAACATGTCATATATATGTTCAGATGTTTCACTAAACAAAGTACTAAAAGTATGTTTTACTTTTCAATATCTCTTTTTGAAGGCCATACTGTTTTTAAAGAGAAATGTTTTTATAGATTTGTTATACTATTACTGAAAATTTTATTCTCAGTCCTCAAATTTCATGTTCATTTAACTTCGTCCTTTAAATAAATTGCAGCATAGAAAACTGTTGAATATATTTTACTATTATCAGAGTGTCTGATTATTGTGGCTATCCTTTAATCCTATTGATCCTATTCTTGAGTCACATGTACTGTATAAAAATCAATATTTGTTGATTAAAACTGTCACCATAAAATAGTACACTGGTTTTTCTGCACAGAGTTAATTTTCTGAATGGATTCATGTTTCTAGTGAATCCATTGTTTTTATTATTGCACCAATTTTTGCCATAGAAATTGCTTAACAGTGTAATATAGTTTAATGTCTTATGTGTTATCAGTGAAGAAGTTTGCAAGATAAAATATTTTATAAAAAGAAACTTTCACCCAAAAAAGGGAAAATGATATAATAATGAAAAAAATTTAAGTATGAAGAATGTTATCATAGAGTTCTACAGATCAAATTATTCTACATTTACATTCAGACAAAAGTCACAGATTTCCTATCCCAAAATAAAGTCAAATAAATTTGTGAATCTAATCTATGATTATGACAGATTTTCAGGTCTCTGAATAAGAGGTACTTTATTTGATAAGTAAAAGCGTTATGAGTAATTTTTATTGACAGAAGCAAACAAAAGTTTATGTTTCAAAGCAAATGACCAAATGATTCTCATTCAAGTAAAATGGTGGGGTGCTCTAAGCAGTAAGAGGTTTCCATATATTGTACATTTTTCAACTCCTTAAAAAAAATCAAGATTTAAATTTATCATAGTACTTCTAAAATTATTTAAGACTTGGAATTCACTTTTAAGTTAATGCTTTTTAGGGAAATTTCAGTTTATGTCTACAAATACTTGAAAGAGTTTTCTATATTAGTTGTAGGATACCATCATCAATTAGCAAGCTATGAGGATTCATGAACACTAGTGTACCTGTCAGTTCACTTGTCAATTTGACTGTATTAAAAAAAAAAAAAACCGCCTGGAGAAGTGATTGGATTGTGGGGAATTATGCTCATTAGTGGATTTACTGTCTGGTGTTCATAGCTAATGGGGCTGTGAGAGGTGATGGCCTGTTACAGGATGAAGTCAGTGAAGTGTGCTTCTGGAGAACACACTCTTTCTGCTTCTCTTTCCTCCCACTCTTCCTCTCAGTTGCCACGAAGTGAGAAGATTCGGTCCATCAGACCTTTCGGCCATAATGTGCCTGCCAGTTGTGAATTGAAACCTCTCCAGCTATAAACCCAAGGAAGCATTTCCTCCTTAATATTGCAAGTGTCACATATTTCACCCCAGCAAATGGAAAACTGAGTAACACACCTACAAAATTATTGAGAGGAATAAAAATATTCATTTAAATTGTAAAATGAAGAGCCAGCATGGTGGCACATGCCTTTAATCCCAGCACTCGGGAGGCTGAAGTAGGAGGACCATTGTGAATTCCAGGCCAGCTTGGGCTACAATGTGAGTACAAGGCCGGCCTGAACTACATAGTGGGACCCTGCCTCAAAAAAAATAGGGCCAGGAGTTGGGCTCAGTGGCCGAAGTGCCTGCTTGGCAGGCGCGAAGTTGTGAGTTTGATCCCCGGTACTGCAAAAAAATAAATAAATAAATAAAATAAATAAATAAATAAATTGTAAAATGAGTGAATGAATGTAAATAATTCACATTAAACCATTAAACACATATATATATATATATATATGCATATACATATATATGTATATATCTTTCATGGCTCCAATTAAAACTGTTCAAGTGAATATTAAATGTTGTAATCATTCTTACTGATAATTCTTGAAAAAGAGATGATCATTCATTTGATTCATTAATTATCTCAGTGACATATTTTAGAATCTATTATACTAAAAAGTGGAGAGTATAACCAGTGTGAATTTTTACAATTGTTTGGCATGTCAAGGTAAAATATTGAAAGAATTGGCAGTCATGGTATTACATGCCTGCAGTTCCATCACTTTGGACATCCAAGGCAGAAGGATAGCAAGATTGAATGCAAGTTGGTCAATTGAGCAATCTAGAGTCTATGTCAAAAAAAAAAGGGGAGGGCATATACCTCAGTGTATAAGACCTGGTTAGGAAAAAAAGGAAAGAAACAAACAAATCAAGAGAGAAAAAGAGAAAAAAAAATCTGAAAGTCAGACTGAGAAAAAAAATACGTTTCTTTACATTTATTTTAGCCAACCTATAAAGCATTATTATAAAAATGGATATGGAAATGGTTGCTAAATAACACAAAATAAAATTAAAATAGGTGATTTGATGTAAAAAAATTGTTGCAATTGGCACTAAGTCTAATAATGTACTGGAGCTCAGAAATATTAAAATTAAAGCATAAATTAGGTGCTGTATTTTCAGTAACCCCAAAATCAGTTGCCACTGTCCATACAAGATCATCTTTAACCCAAAGAGACAGAAACAAATTGTACATACTAGTTTACTATACTTTGTCATAAGTTATTTTATAAAGAAGCACAGTGAGTATGAACAATGAATAGCATGCATAATATATGGGAAGATGAATAGTGAATAATAAATTTTTAACTTAAACAAGAACCTATTTCTCTTGAGGCTCAGCAGTTTGATCAACAAGCTAAGCTGTATTTTAAAATGCATCATATCACCTACTAGATTGAAAAGTGTAGGAGAATATGTTTGAGATAAAATGTGAATTAAGAAATCTCATCCTTTGGTTACATATCTCAGGGAGTTGGAGTTTTTCCTTTAATAAATATTTCAATCTAAAGAGAGATGCCTCAGTAAAATGAAAACAAATGATAGTACTGTCTCCAAAGAGACAGTGTATTATTTTAAAATAGATGGAATGTCCATACTCTGCCCTACAACAGTACGATGCTCAAAATGAGGCAGTCAAAAATAGAGTTAACTCGTTCTCACAGACAAAAGTTGAGTATCTGTTTTTATTCTATTTTGAAATGAAGGAAGAGAAGAAGCATTACATTGAATCTAAATCATATTCTTACAAAAGTTACATTTGATAGTAATAAGAGAAACAACACAATCTTAAATAATATATAATTTAGAACTAATCATTGATCAGTGACATAATGTTCTCCATTACAAGTATTTTAAAAAACAAAAACTAAATCATTACTAAACAGTTTTTAAGAGATAATTACCATTTTAAATAGCAAACTATTGCTTTTGTGAGTCTTTATAATTGAATTTGAAACTTTTATTATTGGACAACAAACTGAACTGAATGTGAAGCAATCACTTGTGTTTCACTCAATATCATACAGTTTTATTTTTGTGACATATATGAGACCCTTGGGGCACTGAAATTGTGAGCAAACACCAAATTTTGTAAAATTTTAGCACAGTGTATTCCTCAACTTGTGCATAAATTAATATATATATACATATATATTCTTCTTCTGTTTCATTTTCCATTTCACTTTGTTGAAAAAAAGCATTTTTAAACATTAATGTATAGTCCAGTTCAACTATGAAAATGATTAACATTAATGATAATATAATGAACAAAACAAAGCTAATTTTTTCAGATGTTCCTCTAGCAGATTCTATTCTGTTGAAGTTTACAGAGAAATGGCACTGTGGTGAAAAAAGTTACAATACAGTGAGACTCGTTCTTTTCTTGGGAAAACTATGAAAGGCTTTCAAAGTACTTAAAACAGAAAATCAACACATACCCTGGAATTGCTGGTATCTTTCCTGACACAAACAAAAAGAAATAGAGCACTGAACTTGCTCAGTAAAAGACACAACTCTGAAAAATCCTGTATAAAAAGAAGGAAACTATGCTTGAAGAGGGTGTAATGCCATTAACTTACAAAGAGATATACACATAACCCTAGAAAACAAGGATGTGTGTGCCCTGTGGAAAGATTTGGAATTCATCTGAAGAGTAATAAGGAGTCATTCAAAAATTGCCAGTGAGAACCAAAACTCTAGTACATTAGTTAAAGCGGAGAGAGGGAAAGAGTTAAAACCAGAAATTCCAATTAAATGGCAGTGCAATAATTTAATTTTCTTGAAAAGATCACTTTGCTTTATGCCAGAGATTGTCAAAGTGTAACTCTGAGATCCTTGGACAGTCCTGGGATAAGTTCACGTATTGATAAAATGAAACTTATACAGAGATGTGTTTCTTCTTCATAGATTTGATGTTGGCACAATGTAGTCAGAGGTAGGAAAATGTCACTTTCACTTATGAATCTCCATGATGCAGCAATACAGTTTTTAAAATGCATTAAATCTCTACCTTTGAGTTCATAAGTTTTCAATTTCTATGTCAAAAAATAAGAAGAGGACATAAACTGGATTAAGTACAAGCTTACCTTAAATGATATCATTTTTACAATTGCTTAAATTGTGAACTGATGTAGAAGAAATTTTGGCTTATGTATTATTACACATTTCCCAATATGAACAAAGTAAGCTTGTCACTTCAATGAAAACAATAGTATTGTTATCCAACATCGCCGTATGTTCTAAACAAGCTTTACTTTCTGATTTCTAGGTCTGCTCAGTCACAAAGAATTCAAGTAGCTTATCCAAATTTATAGAATTAATATATTTTAGTTTGTAACTTTCCATTATATTTCAACAAAATTCCTAACATCAAAAAGAAAGTTGAAAACCTATAGTTCTTTAGTTCCAGGATAATTATACAAGTGTTATCATTAATTTGGAAAGAGAGGAATGATGGAATGAAACTAGGAGTATTCTTTCTCCTTCAAATATTGTGGTGTCACTTTGAAATTCCAAATTATTTGGCATGAGTTGATTTTTTAAAATGTCCGTGTCAACTGCTTACTGGCATAGTGGTGGTTGAATAGTTCCACATGTGGTCACCAGAAAATAAACCATTCCTCACACCAGTACAGGATAAACTCTGGCCTCTGGGAAGGAGTGCATACTGCTCTGTATCTTAGAACCTCTCTGCCTTGTTTCAGTGGCAGTGAAAATGCCTCTTGACCATGTGTGAATGCAACTCACTATGTCTGAATTCTGAATCATGTTCCAGTTGGCTGGGCCCTGACACATAGGGCCAGTACTCATTTTGAGCAAAACTGTGAGTAACTAAGTCTTTTTTCCAGATCAGTATGATAAAGAAGTGATGTACAATACATAATAATAAAATAAACATTTGAACAATTGAAAAATGCTTACCTAAATTGCTATTTCCTAGTCAGTTAATTATGCCCTGAAAGGTAACAATAATAAAATTTCTGTCAAACTTTAGTTCACATAATGGTAACTTCAGGTACTTTGCATTATATATTTTCCTTGTTTTGTTACCAAAATAGTATATTGACCATGCAAATTTATTCTTTGTATAGTGATAAGTGGTTAGTTTCAGGATCCAAATTCTTTGTCTGATTCCCAAATTTCCCAGGATGAAATGTAAATGCCAATCTCTTTGTACTCTAAAGGATGTTTGGAACTCATAAAGAATGTGTATTTCCATTCACTAATCCCAATTATGTAACTTATCAACTTTTCGATTTTAACTGCAAATTATACATTCCAGCCAAATACTCCACTTACACTGACTAGAATAACTAAGAGTTATACTCTCCTTAGAAAAAAAAATTGCATTTTAACACAGAGTCTTCACTGTTTTAGACAAAGATGCTAACAAAATAATCTCTCTGCTGTCAAAAAGAAGTAAACCATTTCATGTTTGGTTAGGTATTTTACTTTCTGAAATGCACATAACGTTTTTATTCTGTACAAAAGTAGACAAAATGCTTACAGTTTTAAAGCCAGAGAATATTCATAATGTGTCTTTATGAATCTGTTGTGCAATATATAAATGCATCAGTAAGTACAAGTTTTCCATTACACAACATATGAATGTAAATATTCTGATAGCTTGTTGAACCAGTTGCAGTGCTTCCACTTATTTAAACCTGATTTCCATTTGTCCTGATAAGTAAACACGCTGTCCTATTAATTTAACTCCAAGATTCCAGCTCACTAGACAGCTTAATGTGCTTGTTAACAGTTGTTCTTGTTCTTTGTATTAAAACTAAAATTTTATGAAATCTTGCAGTAAGTATGAATATAGATTTACTAATGAAGCAAAACTATTAATATATTAATGCATTCAACTCCTCAGAGCGAATACCTAATGAAACATAAAGTTAACCAATATACTAGAAACACTTTTAGAATGAGAATAACTATCTGAGTGCTATTTAAGCATTTACTTGAGAAATAAAATGTACCTAAAAAGTTAGCAGAATTTGTTCTTCTTAAGAAGCTATACCTTTAATTTTCAGCAATAAGAATTTTAGAAAGAGAAACATTTAAACTTTTAAATTAAAAAAAAACTAGGAACTTCTAACACTGTGATTCCTCTTTAAAGTGAAAATTTGAGGCAGTTGTTTATTGAACTTAGAACGCATGAGAGAAAACTCATGGGTGTGTGTCATCTATTGTTAAATTATATACATGAAAAATTGGTTTCCATACTAATAACTACATCAATTTAACATAAAATCACTCATTTAGTATGTCTCACTAGAAAAAGTTAGTTTACAAATTACAGACGGAAGTTAAGCAATTTCATAGTTTTTGTTCGGGAATTACTATAAAAAATTTAGTCACATGCATTTGTTTTGTTTTGTTATGGTCTAATGCTACAACTTTTTGTATCTCTCTGTAATCCATGAGAACATGATGTCTTTTTAACTCCTATTCACATTTGTAAACTAGGATACATTTTATTTTCTGTAGTAGTAGCAAATGATTAATATAACTAAATGTTTAATATATGTGACCCAGAGATGATAAATCGAAAGGTGAGTTAATTGAACTTCTCAGAAGAAATAACTTTCCTGACGTTATGGTGAGTAGGTGAAGTATATCTAATTCTGAAGTTCTTGAGTGCTTTATAGTATGCTGTACCAAATCAAGTAAAGAAAAATATTTGAAAATAATGATGACATTATAACAAATCTTTGATGAACTTGGTTCCTACTATAGATTACAGGAATCCATCAGTGTTTTGTTTTGCTTTTAAATATTGAGTAGTTGAATAAAGTTATCAAAATATTTTGCATAAAATAATCTACTCTGGGTCAAGAAAGTACATATTAGACAAATACAGATTTATCTTTATGTATTCTGAGGAGTGCTTGTACTCTATAATTTTAAGTATATTGCATCATACTGATTATTTTTAAAAGTTATTAAAATAAAATGCTAACAGTTTGAAATTTTTAGCTAAAAAACTATATTATCCATGATCTATTTCTATCAATTCAATCCAAATTTATTAATAATCTCAATGAGTCACCTGAAGTTTTATATTGAGTTGATTACATCCATCTATTTTATAAGATTGATAAACTCTTTGCTCTCTTCTGTAGCCAAAATGTCATATGAATAATTCAAAAAGAATGTATAAATTGTATAACAACTATATTTTAAAGAATTGGATAATTCGTAAGAACACAGTTGTTTCTAATGACAGTTGTTGCTGATTAAGATTGAAAATCTTGAACATTTAGGAAACACACTAATATGCATTATTGTACAAATTAATGAGCTTTGATGTTACATTTTCATAGATGCATATATCCTTCATTGATCATGGCTATACTTTTCTATCATCTCTCATTCCCCACCCCATCTCTCTCTTCTACCCCTCAACCTTCCCTTGTCAATAAGAAACACTATACTTTCAAATCATCTTTTTTCTTCTTGTCTTTTGTTTTGTTTCTTCTTGTTTTCTTTATACAAGAGAAACAATGTGATACTTGTCTGCCCAAGTGTGTCTAACTTCTCTTAATATGACATAGAGTTTCATATATTTTCCTACAAATGACAGAATTTCATTCTTCTTCTATACTTCATTGTGCATATGCCATATTTTCTTTATGCATCTGTTGATGTGTACCTAGACTGAGTCACTTGGGCTGTTATGAATAAACACAATAACCCTTAATAAACATGGGTGCACAGGTGGCCCTTTTATATGACTAGTTCTTTGGGTATAGATATTTTCTTTGAGTACATATATATCTAGAAAAGGTATAGCTTTTGTATGAAAACCTATTGTTATTTTTTTGAGAAACCTTTGTACTGGACTTTATAGTGGTTATACTAATTTGCATTCCCACTGGGTGTGTATGAGGGCTCCCTTTTTTTCACATATGTACCAGCATTTTTATTTGTTTTAATAATAGCCATTCTGACTGCGGTGAAATGAACTCTCAGTACAGTTATGATTAGCATCTCCCTGCTGATCGCTAAATATATTGAGCACTAGGCCACTTGTGATTCCTCTTTTATAAAGTGTCTTTTCTGATTATTTGCCATTTTAGTGATTGGAGGATTTGGTCTGTTATTTTTGTTTTTAGTTTCTGGCATATTTTCAATGTTAATATTCTTTCAGATGAATAGCTGGCAAAGGTTGGAAAAAATCTTAAAGACCAAAAATATTTGTGTAAGAATTAGAAAACTAGTTGAAAACTACAATAAAATATTTTTTCCTATTTTACAACTTATTTTCAGGATCTCAAACATTTTAATCTTTTAAAGAAAAACTTGTTATTTCAAGCTTCAGGTATATTTATTACAGCTTCCTATCTTTTTTGCTTGTTGTTTCCCACTTTTTGGCCTCTTCTGTTTTTTGAAGATGTTATGTTACTATAAATCTGCTTGTTTGCCAAGCAGAATGAAACATCATGAAACTTCTTCCTTCTTGCTTGAACATCCTCTTTTCCACAGGAGAAGAAGATGAATAAAATGGAAAGAGAAGTAATTTGTATATTACTTGTCAATTTAAAAGTCACTATGTATTCTCTGGTATGGCAGATTTTAAAAGGACTTCTGCATGTGGGTGCTGTTGTATGTTCTTTAGAGAATGAACCGACTCACCTTTCCAGTTGTGTGTATCTCTGTTTCTGCTGCTCTGTGTCTCAGGAATCCTAGCACTGCTTAGGTTGAGGTTCTTTGTTGTATCAGACTTTCCGTTTGGGCAAGTTGACCTCTAAAATGAGGCCAGGCTGACATCCTTGCAGAACCTCTATGTGGTCACTGGAGATCAGACATTTAATAACTGCTCTCAGATGGAGGAAACTTTTTCTCCAGGGCCAATCCTTTCTGCATTGCCATTTAGGTCATTTTATCTTTCTTAATCATAGGTCAAAAAGATTCTGCTATGCCCTGCGATTATCAGTACATTATACCAGATATTTGAATTGTGCTACTGAAATCCTCATCATACTCTCATCACTGTCTCCTCATTCGTTCTAGAAGCAGTCATGAAGATTTCAAGTGGAATTATTTTTACCAATACCCCTCCCTCCTTTTCCCCATTCTTGTCTCAATGGCTTTTGGATTTTACTATGTTTATGCTTCAGCTGATACTGAAGTAGATACTGAAGCAGAGTCCCACTTCAACATCAGCTCCCAGTTCTGCCTCCACAGCTCTAATATTTGACACCTTGATCTCCTTTTACCTAAGTCCTACACTCTCTGAAATAATAGTGTTTTTTGTAGTTTGATCTTTTGGTGTTTTCTTCATTTCAAATTTTATAGACAAATCTCATCTCTAATATAAATGTCTGTGAAATTCTATTTATAATTATTCACAAAAGCAAGAAAGGCTCTACTTAACAGAAGATGTAAGTATTGTTCATAGAATGGTTATATGTCAAATATAGTGCATGAATGATAAGGCAATTACAGAACTAAATAGACAATCTTATAAAATTTGTGAAGGTATTACGGTGAGTTGAATAGTGGTCCCTAAAAGATATTTACATGTACCTACTCACGTTATCCCTTAATGTGACCTTACTTTTAAAAAATGACCTTAGCAAATATAATTATAGTAGTGATCTTAAGGTGACATCATCCTAGACTGTATTAGAAACCCCTCAATTCAGTGTTAGTGCAAGTTTCTTATAAGAGATACAGAAGTGAAACATGAGCTGAAAAGAAAAAATTCATGTTTAGAACAGGGATAGAACTACAGAGATTCAGCCATTAAGATATCTTGGCAACCACAAAAAACTGAAAGAGACAAGAAATGATTCTCTCCTAGTGCCTGCAGAGTAATTCTTGCCCTGCTAGCATCTATGTCTTAGACTATTTGTGCTGCCATAACAAAACTTTTTCGAAT
Source organism: Dasyprocta punctata (assembly GCA_004363535.1). Lineage (NCBI taxonomy): Eukaryota > Metazoa > Chordata > Mammalia > Rodentia > Dasyproctidae > Dasyprocta > Dasyprocta punctata. The sequence continues at coordinate 33,197 of RJWM01005720.1, forward strand.
GGTGCATATATAAATAGTAGACATTTATTTTTCTCTTAATACTGGAATGTCCAAGGTCACACTACCCACAATTTTATTCCAGGTAAGTCTTGCTCTCTGATATATAGATGATGCTTCATTTTGCACCTTACAAGGCTCCAGTGGTGAACAAATTCCTTGCAGCTCTTTTGTAAATTTACTTATCCCATTCATAGGACCTCTGCTCTTACAACCGTATCACTTAAAGGCTGCATTCCTTAATATTAGCAACCAAATTTCAAAGTGGAAATTTTGGAAGGGATAAATAACTAAAGCAATGAGATGCTTGAGTTCTAGTCTGCAGAACTGTCAAGAAAATAATAAATTTCTGTTGTTTTATGCCACACACAGTTTGCAACAATTCGCTACTAGAACCTTCACTGTCTGGTACAGGTACTTTCAAAGGAAATTAATAATGTTACATAAAGATTTTCTAAAAAAAAAAAAAAGTATACACGGCTCAGGTGCAGTTGATTTTAATTTATCATTAACAGTCCAGAGAAAGGAACTAAGTGCAGTGAGGAACTCTTCATAGAGACTCGGATTCTTCTGCTTTTATATCCTATATTCTTGAGACTTGATATATTATGCAGTTTTTGGAGAAGAGAAAATAAGAGCATTAAGAAGTCAAATATACTTCGTGAAAATGATCACATCTCTCTTCTGCCCACTGTACAGGACTTTGAAACCTTGTAAACCATTCCCAAACTACCTGCAAGATACCCTTGGAATTGGGACAGGTTGTAACTCCATGACTATAGATAAAACAGAGTAATATTTGGGTAGGATACTAGCAGAGTTTTTCAGAAGTTGTTCCTAAAAATTTGAGTCAATATTCTCTAGTCATTGAACAGTTTCAAAGTTTTAAATGTATACGACAGAAGAACAGTCTTACTTCTTTTGTCATATGACGTTCTGTATTTTCAGAATAGGCAGTAAAAAGCATTGTACTCATTATTTTTCCAAAGATATTATAATCATAAGAAAGATAATTTTCTTAGAAATGATTCATGCATTCTATTTGTGTACTGACAAAGTTCCAATTAACAGATGTTCTAATTTAAAAGTGTTAGAAGTATTAAATAGTTCTTCATTTCATGATCCAAATTGTTTCCTGGATCAAATCTTTTCTCACTGTATCCTAAAGTCATTAGACAATCAAAAACATGCTTCCTTGATTTTATTAAAGCATTTAATAAGACAAAGACAATAAATTCACCTGGGGTTCTTTTTAAAACTATCAGATTAAAATTAGAGATGATCAAAATATAAAACATTTAGAAATTGCTTGAAGTGATAGCAAAACAAAATCTCATTCCTTCAACCCATTGACATCTGTCAGACAAACAATTTGAAACTTTCTTTTCACCCTAGCATCTAACTAAATTTATTGGTACATGAATTTTGAGAACTGTCTTCAGTGTTTTGTACAGAAATAATACATAAAATGAATTTTATTGCCTGATTAAATTAAATAATGCATTACATGCATCATCTAAATAACTAAATCATATGTTGCCAAATCATCAAACATTTTTTGAATTGCAAATTTCTAACTTTAAATAAGACAGAGAATATTGTATGAATGAATGAAGAGACACAGAAAGCAATTTATAAAAATGATGTGATGGTTCAGTTTGTCAACAAGTCAAGGCTCCATCACCTACATATTCAATTAAGCACCACACTAGATGTTACTCTGAAGGCTATGTAGATGTTATTAATATCTTCAGTAATGAATATTAATTAAAAGTTATTCTTCTCATTAAATTTGGTCCTCATCAAACTATTGAAGGCCATAAAAGAAAAAAAAGGTTTCCAGGATAAGAAAGTTTATATAAGATTACAACATCACCTCCTGCATCAGTTTCAAGCCTGTCAGCCTGAATTACAAACTTCAGCTCCCACAACCATGGAAGATCATTTCAATCAATATGTCTCTGTAGTATAGCTCTGTTACTTGGTGCATATGCTATGTCCTCCAGTCATAAGTGAAGGAAAACAACTGGGTTGACTGGCATCTTATATTGACTCCTTTGGCAAGAAGGAGTACAGTTTTGCATTGAAAGGAAAGAAAATTAGCTACAGGTTTCAGTCCGTAACTGACTGGCTCCAAGGCAGGGTGGCACATGGCAGAGGGTCAACAGTTCTGGTAGTGGAGAACAGGAAAAGCAATAAGGGGAGAAAGGGACAATCCTCTTTCTGTCCCTTATATTGCATACAGGCTACCTGCCATAGGGAAGGTGTAGCACTCCCACCTTTAATCTCAGCATTAGACCATGAATCAGTCATAAACTGTAGATCAGTCACCTCTGAAAAAAACTGTAACCCCATGACTGCAGGAGGCCTTGGGGGGACATCTAGACACAAAACAACACCAAGACACTATATCTTACTTTTTTTGAGTTTTGTAGAAGCAGGATAAAGAATACCATTTAATTGCTGAGCAAGACCCTCAGGCACTTTCTTCCTCTGACTTAGCACACCATGATGGCTTCCATGCCAAAATTAACTTTAGTTTTATGAAGATGAAACTGGGACATTCTGTTATCTAAAAGATGACTTTTTTATGGAAAAAAGGTAAAACAAAATTTCATAGTGTCTTGGTTACATTTTTTTTTTCATTGCTAAGACAAAACACCTGACACTCAAAATTAGGGAAGGAAAGGTTTATTTCTTACAGTTCTTGGAGGTTTCAGTCCATATTCAGCTGGCTGCAAGGGAGGGTGGTGTGGCCAGGCAGCCATTCATGGTGGCTGCCAAACAGCAAGGTGCAAACCAGCAAGAGAGGGAAAACACGCCTTCTTCCCACCTTTACAATGCATGTCAGGTGTAGCACTCACATTGTCAGTCCCAGCACTAGACAACAAACCAATCACTAATGCTAGATGCAGTCACATCCATACCATTATAACATGAGACTTGGTGGGGCCATGGGACCATAAATCATAACAATGTACCCTTGGCTCCCCAAGGACTCATGTATATCTTTTATGAAAAAGACATTTAGTCCATTTCCAAGAGTTGCCAAAGTCCTAACCATTTCAGCATTGTTGAAAAGTCCAAGTCCCAAATCTCCTCTGAGATCTATGGCAAACTCTTATTTGTGATATCCCGTACAAAGGAAAATGAAGCCAAATACTTCCAATATATAAAGGCACAAGATAAACATTACCATTCCAAAAGTTACAAACAGGGGAATACAAAGCACTGGAAGCAAAGCAAGTCCAAAACCCAGCAGGCCAAACATTATATCCTGGAGGTCTATGCTTAGCATCTGAAGCAATCTGGTTGCAAACTTCAAAAGGCTTGAATGACTCCACCCCCACAGCACTTTCAGGAGTTTTAATTCCCATGGTTTTTCTCAGGGCCATCCTGCTCAATTCTTGCAGCTTTTCTTGGATGATCCACATTTCTGGCTTTTCCAAACTTCTGGGTTTTCCATTGTACCCTGAGCTTCACCCTTACATCTTTACATATTGCCCTCTGCAGTCAGGGTGGGAGCTGTATATTTTCCTTGCACTTAAAACCAGCACTAATGGATACTGCCAAGGTCTGCTGCCAGCTGGCGCAGTAGCCAGGCTTTCCCCTCTTGGCTGTAGGGGTCAAGTGCTGGATCACTGAGCTCTCTGGACCTGATTGTGAGGAAAAGTTTCTCTATGCCACTGCCATTCTGGAATCCGGTGTGGCTGCCACCATTTTGGAATCTCCTGTGGCCTCCATTGCCACTCTGGAGCATTGCATTCTGTGGCTTTTTCTTTGAAGCAAACATTTTCATTTTTGCCAGTTTGAGGTTGCAAAAGATGGAAGCATGCGGCTTCCTGGTATGGCCCCAGGTCATCTTTTTTATTTCTTTGTTCCTTCTCTGCAATCAAGGCCTCAGCTCGATCTATACAGTCTGCAGCTTTCTTCTCAGATGACTTGGGTTCATGTAGTATTTTAGCACAAGACACATGGACTTTAAAATATATATATTGTAATAATATATTTATATGTATTCTGTTTATATGAAAACAAAAATAATAAAAATAACTAAAGTATGTTGAGTCCATAATGGAAAGTGAATTGAAGAACTGAAGTCAAGAATTTCATGCTTTGCAGGTCAGCTTCATGCAGTGAAAGATTATTCTAACACTTTTTATTCTGGTACTAATGAAAGTGAACCCAAGACCTTTGCTTAAACAGGAACTCCAAAAACCATACTAAAATTTGAAAGTGTGTTTGCCTATCATCTCATTAAATGGAGAATATTAATAAGCTTTTTACAAAGGAAATTGTTAATATATATTTTCAGTCATGTGACTTGTGTTTAAAGTAACAAACCTCATAGTTCCCACTGTAAAAATAAAGTTTTATTGGACTCTGTTGAGCAGAACCTCCAAATTTCAACCAGCTAAATTGAGTTTATGGAAATCTATTTAGCAAATCACAAACTTGGAATTGCACCAGTTGAAAGACTGAGGCAGGAATATCACAAATTTGAGTCATGTGAATGATTTAGCAAAACACTACCTGAAAATTTAATAAATAAACAAATAAATAGGGTTTGGAATGTCATTTAGTACAAAGATCCTGAAGTTCAAGTCCCAAAACTGCTCAAAAGAAAAGAAAATATTAATATCATCCCTGAAGAAAATCTATCCCAGGACTGTGGCTCTAAAGATTATGAGCACTGAGGTTATCAAACACAAAAAATAAACAGAAATAGTACAAATTAAATTACATGCTCAATGAGTGCACTGATTAAATAATATGATAAATTAGGACTAGTGGAAAGTTAAATTAAAATAAAAAAATAAGTCAACAAATACAACACAGCAGCAACAGGAACAAAACTGAAATAACATGTTGATACACATGACCAATGTAGTTAATAGTAGTGCAGAGTTATGTATACTCTAATTTGAATTAAATGCATAGAATAAAAGATGAAAAATCTTAGAAAGTATGTAATGAAAGATGATTTTTAAAGAAAATAATATAATGAAATCTTAGTTGCAGAAATTATAGTACTTCAAACATTATAAACAGGTAGATATCCACAGCTGCAGAGTTGTTATGATGTGTGGAGTTGAACACTGGTAGAAAAATAGAACACTGGCATACAAAAAATAAAGGTTAAAATCAGACAAGCACTTCAAGAAATTTTAAATGAATGAATGAGTTTGCACGAAAAGCATGAAGGAAAAAAAGGAACAATCAAATAAAATGATATTCACATAATCAATCATTCATTTGGAAAAAAATGTATGACTTAACTTACAACACACAAAGTTAAATTTTATATTGTTTAAAAAATTTCTTTAGCCAGGGATTTAGCTCAGTGGCCTAAGCGCCTACCTGGCAGGTGCGAGTTTGTGAGTTCAATCCCCGGTACCAAAAAAACCCAAAAAGACAAAAAAAAAACCAAACAAACAAACAAAAAAAAAACATATATATATATATACCTTTAAAAAGAAAAGTATTTAAATAGCAATGAAAATAATTATTGTTATAAGGTTTGCCTGAAGAAGGATTTCATAAATGTTATAAAAATAATTCAAACTTATAATTACTTTTAAAGAGAGAAATTTTGTACTCATTAATACATAGAAACCCATAAAATTCTGCAACCCAAACTAAAAACTGATATTTTGAATCAGAAATAATATTTTAAAAGAGTATATGAACATAATCTATACCAATGAATTTTTAAGATGGTACATTTTGTACCACAATTAAAAAAACTGGAGTGGGTTGTATATACTTTAGATAAAAATCACCTTGTTGCCAGATGTGATGGTGTGTACCTACAATCCCAGAACACTGGGTGACTGAGGTAGGAGGCTTTAAAGTGTGATACTAGTCTGAGATACTGAACAACTCAGCAAGACCCTGTCTCTAAATAAATAAAAAATAATGATTAAAAAAGGACTTGAGATGTAGCTCAGTGGGAAGCAACCAGGTTAACTTTCCACTTGTACCAAAATAAATAAATAAATAAATAAAATGACAACATTGTTGAAGTAAATTCTTGCAATTTTTTGGTGAGGAATACAAATTGACAAAACCTTCCTGCAAGATATATTGCAGTTATACATTTAATATTTTAGATGCTGGTGCTAATGATGGACTATTTCCATGGCAAAGCATATGTTCTTGAGAAATTCTTCCATATGTAAAGTGTAAAGGAGCTTATAAAATTGTTCATAGAAATATTGTTTATAATGTTTCAAAATGGAAGTAATCTAAATATTACCAAAAGGAAATGGAAAGATAGATCATAGTGAATGATATAGGGGATATTAACTTGCAGAGGAAAGAATTACAGATAATTTACAATATGGTATGTGTATCAAGACCATATAATATGTATATTCATATTATTCAAAAATTTAAATTGAGCTTATATTATTTGGGAATCCATGCATATTGAGGAAAGTTGTAATGCTTGAAAAAGGAAAAGAGCAGACTCTCACAATTAAACTAAGTGATACGGAGAAAATAAAAATATGTGCATTTTAAATGAATGACTATAAAGAAGGTTCAATACCTTACATTACTGTAATAAAAAGAGATTTTTGCAAGAAAAAAGGTTACAAAGGGATGTGGGTTAAAAGAGGAAACAATGTTTTCACTATAAGAAGTTTTCAAAGAGACATTAAAAGGTAGATAAAACTGTGTAATTCATGCAATTTAAAAAGAGTCAAAAAGTAATTACAATTTTAACTAATTGTATTTTTCTAGAGTTTAGTTTTCAGAATTACAAAAATAGTCTATCATGTCAAGGTATATCTATGCTTTACCACTCATATCATTCTATAATTCACTAACCTTATATGGATAATCAACACCTGAGTGAAAAATGGTAGGTGAGTATAGTATTGCATGAATAATAATTGGCAAGATTTTCCAATTTACCATGCAAGGAAGCAATCACTACATTTAAAACACTGAAAGACAATTTTAAGAATCACTTTATTCACACTTAGTTACACAATGCCTAGTATGCTGATACTTTCAAGGAAGTACAAGGAATTCTGTCAATATTACCATGAAAATAAGAAAAGTACTTGGTTCACTATTGTAAATAATCATTGGAATAAATAAATCTGTCAAACTCAATTTTTCCTTCAAGATTTTTACTTACTTCTCAATGTGGTTATTTCTGTTAATGGTATAGTGCTCCTCTCATATATTCTATATATAATTGTTTGATTAAGCTTTTTCTTTTAAATGTATATCTAATATCTCCAACAAATTGCCTCTCTTAACAAAGTTTTACTTTTGCTGTCCTTCTGTAGGGATAGATAGACATATATCTCTTTCATAACATCATTCATTTTCAGAATATTTATTTACAAATTATGACTAATAAGCACATTAAAGTCAGAATGAATTCTGAGTCAACTTGCTTTACAATTAAATGTAGTCTACTTACATATTCTAAATTTTTAAAGTTGAGAAGTAGTTTCTTGCATATTTTAATTATAGGTTCTCAAATTCAAAAGGCATAGTATTGTTCTAATATAATTGCAAACCTGAAAAATTTAGCTGCTCTTCATATATTTATTATAGTTTACTATAAAATTTGATTGATTTTTAACATACTGAATCTCACCTTCCAACTTTAATGCTTTAATATACTCTTCATGGTTACAGTGTTTTTAAATGTTATTTTTTAAAACCATTTGTATGTAGATGCTTATCATACTACATTAAGTGGTTAATTTTAAAATTGTCTCCATATTGTAAAGTAATATCAAACATAGCATAATCCTTAGCTTCTAGTTCAAATTTACATTTTGTGGTAGTATCCCTGAGAAAAATCATTGTTTTAGTTACCAAGAAGTAAATATTAAATAAATCTCTCTTCCCTCTCAAAGTACAATTCCTTTAATTATCAGGTAAGCTTTGTGAATTAAAACAGCAAAACTCTTTCTCATTTCCCTGCTTTCACAGATGTGGATTCTTAGCTAGAACCTTCCCTATCTCCACTCCCCTAAGGCAATGTTATAACAGATTCTGGCAGGAATTCAGTAATTGCAAGGAGGTGCTTGATTCCCTCCTGCTGAGTGTCACTGAAAACAATTGAACATCATTTCCTTGAATATGTTAGTGCTACAAACTAGCTCTTTACTTTTGACAACACTCAGTTCCAAATCAGCGACTTTTTCAATTATTCTTATTCCTTCAATTTTTAATTCTTTTCTGCTTGAGAGGATTGCAGTTGGTGTCTCAATTGGTGCTTGGAATTTCTATAATGTAGGTGAGCTTATTTTGAAGAGTATTTTAGAGAAAGCTCTCTCTTTGACTATGCTACGAGTTCACTGCAGTACTAAGTATGGATACTTGATTAAAAGAAAAAAAAATGTGCATTCTCTCTAAAAGAGGATGAAGAGCAAATACTGGCTGTAGTCTCTTAAAAACACACACTGCAGTTATAAATTCAACTAAGTCTTTATATATTTCTTCATTTTTGTTTAATAAAGTCTTTAACACATTTATTTATTCATTTCTTTGTTTTTGGCTACTAGCACCCAACAGAATTGATAAGTTGCTACTATACTTGGAAAATGTGGATTTAGCAAATTTCATTTAAATTCATGTACATCATCATGTTCTAGCTACTGCTAAAAATTGTGGTTTCACCTGTTGTTGGGTAGACTATTGTTGATCTGTAATATGACTTTGTTTTAAAAGAAATAGGAAGTAACTCATTCTAAGTCACATATGAGCGATCATAACACAGAAACAGAAGCAGAAACTTAAGATATAGTGAGTTACATGTCTAGCTAAAAAAGAGGTTTCATGTACAATGGTCATAAATCAGTGCACTTTACAAATACATTAGAAGGGCATTAATAGGTAGGCAACAGGTGAATAATAACGTTTCTATAGATTTCAGATGTTATGTTAAAACATTCTTAACATTAGGGTTGATGGAGCCCAGAGGTTTGCTAAGCTTAGCAATATTTCCATGACTTTTACGTACAAGTCAAGAGGATGTTAGGTTAGAAATTGAAAGCGAATGACTTAAAGAAACTGTTTGCCTGAGATAATTCTGCTTTTGATCTACAACATTCCACCTCTTCTTAATCACAATATTCTACTTAACCAAGGTCAAGAGATCTGAGGAATATTTAAAATGTGGTTTCTTCAGTGAACTTACATTAAAGAGGATATGGTTATGAAATGCTAAGAATATAAAGTTGATGAAAAATATGAAGACATGATAAACAAAATAAATTTCTTTTCAAGAAAGGAGACCTTAAGACAGACAAAAGTGAGTGCTGGTAGTCTAAGTAGGAATGTATTGTAAGTGAGCAGAACATGTGCTTCATATAGAATATTAAGTTTTTAAGCCAAGTAGAATGTGGTTACAAGTGAAAAGCTATGCCTAATTGTCTATAAAAGAGGACAATTATAGTATGAAGCTAGGCAATAAAAGTTATCACTATTTATAATATATATATATATATATATATATATATGACTTCTACAGGGTCAAGAACTTCCTTATGATGAAGAAAAAACAAACATGTATTAAGGAATATCAGATGTCGAAATTCTGAGTTAATGCAAATAAGTCACCTATCAGATTTAGAGAAATATGTTATCTCTAAAAGGTTAAAATCTTTTAGAAAATCAAAAGAGAAATACCAATACAATTATAATTTACTAGAAAAACCGTGGGTTTCAAAACTATGCCTGTTAAAAGATAATTAGATTAACATGCACACAAAGTGGTTTGTCCTTTCGTATTTTCTTGAAATTGACAAAACATATTTGACCAAACTCAGATAGTATTTTATTTTATAAATTGAATTAATAGGATTTATTGACTTGTTTTTTGAATATCTTTATTCGATTTATAATGTGAGGGAAAATGTGTGTATGTGTCTTTGTGTGTATGTGTGCATCTGTATACCAGAGTATAGTGGCTGAAAATTTTATAAAGTATTTCCTTCCTAATTTAGAACTGAAGTTTTCTAATACAATGAATATGCAGATATCAAATGAAATAAAAAATAAAACACCAAATAATATTTCATAATTTTCTTGAATATGAAGCATATTGTATGCCAAAGCACAGAAATTAACTGAGTTGAAAAGTGATTCAAAACAACCAAATCTGATAATGAATAATTGTATTTCCCTTCTTATTTTATAAACACATCAAAAAACTCTAGAGCAATCATATATGATCTAAAGGGCAAAATATTTAACAAAATATTTAATTTTAAATTCAATCATGTTTCAGATTCAGTGAAGCTCAGTGAATGTTTAATAGATACCCATTAGGTTAAAATGATTAAGTAGATATTCTCAGTTGGGATACATCACTGGTTATTTTTCCCCCAGGCATATAGGAAATCCTTTAGATTATGTACAGTAAAGATTTTTTAAGTATATTTGCCCAAAAGTGCTTCATTTCATTTAATTTTTGCATCATCTTAAAATGTAATTTTAAAATTTTGATTCACATAAATTTAAGGAGCTATAAGGTATCAGATTCTATATAAATATACGTTGCATTTACTAAACAGTTTTTAGGAGTAAGGACTGGGAAAATCCATTTCAAATTTAACATTGTTTGAAGATTTAAAGTATCTTATATAAAAACTAATATTGTGGTTTTTTTGCATTTAAAAGATATGCTTGTCTAAGCTAAAATTCAAGAATGAGAGACACAAATTTTGCATATTCCTTTCTAAGAAATTTCACATTTCTTATATGCAAAAGTATACATCTTGCAGATAACATAACAGTAAAATTAGAAAATTATTAATGAACTTTCATATAGTTGCTAAAACTAGGGAATCATTAGCTTTAAATGTATAAGTATATATCTTCTGTTTGCATCTATATGCTGCTTATTTCCTTTAGTATGTATTGCTTGGATTTTGACTAAGTTCCGTGTTTAAGATTCTTACCTAAACAAAATAATCCAGGCCCATTTTAGGAATGATATTTAAAAAGAATAAATACTAAAACAGAATGATCAGGGAGCACACACAATCAATTACATCGGTAAATATCATTGGCAATGAGAGACACAGCTAACCTCTGGGGATGATTTTAGGGGCAAAACAATATACTTAATGGCTTTCCAGCCCAGCACTAATGAGATTGTTTAAGACTTTCTTAATTTTTAATGGGAGTTTAATTTGTAAAGGAACAATGCCAAGGTTTAATTATACTTCTTTGCCCTTATGGGCAGTTTTCATCCATGGATATAACAGTATGCACAACAAATGTTATTGTTACTTTTTTATACACAGAAAGGAAATTAAGCAGAGAGAAGTGTTAAGTGACTAGTTAGAGGTCATAGAACTGGCTCTACCAATAACAGAACCACACACATCTTTCCCAAGCCTGTGCACTAACCGAAGGAAATTTCTGTTCTTAAACCAGGTCCTTTTCCTAGAATAATGAGACAGTTTTCATGATATCACTAGTCAGACAGGAAGTTTGCAACTTGAAATTTTTTCTTAGTAATTTCATTTTTTATCATGTTAGCATTTTTATGAAAAATATTGTCTAAGATTAAGTTTGTATATCTATCAATTTGGAGTAGCATAATATGTGAACACTCAATATTGATCTTTTTAAAACTGAATTGTACAGACATTGCCCTATCATATGTCCTTGAATCAGTACTGCAGAAATCCAATTGCCCTACCCTTAACCTTGTTCACAAAGGCTGGTTTTAGTTATTGTGTGTATGAGGCCTGTAAAATAGCTATGTACCCTTGGGAATTGTGATAATGAAAATTAAACAAACACAGGTACTGAAGCAAGCTTAACAATTCAATGTCACAAGCAGAACTATATACGCAGCTTTAATTTTATCAGAAGCAACTCTTGTTTGTCTTACACTTTAACTTTCAATGTGAAAATTCTAATTATTTACCTTCAAAAATTGTTGGTGATGTATTATCCACTTGCCATGAAAACTATATCATATTGATTGGATTCTCTTGACAGAAAAAGCATGTAAGCTAATATGTTAGCAAAACATCCCAAAAGCAATGGTTGCTTTTTCTATTGATTTTTCAACTTTGGAAAAAGACAAATTCTGCAACATATTTTGAGAAATGCTACTTAGAAGACTATATTTGTATGCATATACTTTCAAAAACAGTATATTTTTTGTATTCTATATTTATAAATTCATTTCAAATCTTTGCATAAAGGAAGATGGTACATACATATAGATTTGAATATATATTTTAATCTTAGAATATAATAAGAGTGAATGCTTAGTTACTAGCCTTCTTTCTATATTTAGTCTATAAATTTTAAGCTTTAAAATTCTTCTTCAATTTACCTCTACTCTTTTTAACTTTGGCTACAGATATGACCCAGTTGCTTGTAAGAGTTTTAGTGCATAAAAATGAGAGAAACACCTATTAACCATTAGTCATTTTAAATAGCTAGATGTAAGAGAAAGGTGAATCATGCATGTCAATTAATATGCTTTTTGCAATCATCTGTTCTGGTTTTCCTCTCAAAACATTTGCTTTAAAAACTGAAAGGTAGGGTGCTGCTCAGAATCCTATTTGAGCAGAACCAAAAACTGTAACACCTTTGGACATCCTCTTGGAGATGTCTAAAAGAGAGAAACAGGGAGAGGAGAAAAAGGAGGGTAAGGAAGGGAAGGGATGAAGTGTCAGAATGCTGAGAGAGAGGGTTCAACATCTCTAATTAAAGGGAAGAACAGAAGAATGTGCTTGAAACTTGGCATCAGTTTTCCACTGGAAGCATTTGTACATTATTCTGTACAGACCTAAAAGTAAAGTGCCAAGTTGAAAGTAACTGAAAAACAGAACAGGTTTAAAAAAAATCTCTCACAGTAACAAGGATCCTGAAGTTGAATTTCAGGAGGAAACAATGAGGGACCTAGGAAATAGTGACTCCTAGACTCAGTTGGTATAGCTACGGGGTTATACACTATGTAGGTGAGTTTTCAAAGTAGACTGAGGTTTGTAAGGACAGAAAACCAGCCTCAGGCAATGATTGGTTGCAGAATTATAGTAACTTACTCCATTCCTAAACCTCACACTTGTAGGTTCTCTGGAAGGAATTAATAGGACAATGGCAAATGTTCTCAGTCTCCTCCTATTCCTCTTTCTCTGTATTAATATCATTTCAAAAAGCCAAAACCTGCATCTCTTTGCCTGACTGATTTCTCAGTCTAGAGTCCACTGATCCATCATTACCACTGCAGACTACCAATGATGGGAAATTCATCAGTCTCCAAATGCCCTAGGTAGAACTTACATAGGGACAAAAATTTCAGTTCTTTTTCCCTTGCATGGGATATCTCTAGGGTGCATGGCAGAATGTGTTCCAAAGACTTCCTCAGTAAGATTAAACTGCACTTTCCCACAGTGGTGATACATTTGATAATGCATTTTTTATTGGCTCTTTCCTCTTTGCTTATTTTCCTCATTATGGAACTAGCATTTTTGAACTTCTCCAATAAAGTGTATTCAAATTCTTGTTTCAAATTTTGCATATGGGAGAAGTCAACACAGTAATTCAGTGGCCCTTTACTTCATATGATGTACAGCTTTCTATAAAATGTAATTATATAAACAAGCGAAAAAAGGAAAAAACAAAGTTAAAATGGACCAACAAGTGACAATGCATACTAGGTTTTACAATTCAATCTTTAACCTTTATTTTTGATCATCTTTAGTATTTCCAAATAAAATACTTAATGGTACTCAATTTGTTGCACCTTTTATAGTGACCTCATATTTGGTATCAAAATTTATGAATATAGAGATTTATAAAGTTTCCTGTTGTATACTGTTGTGTTTCTGGAATGTCTATGCCAGCTTTTTGTCTTGACTTTGACTACTGCTTAATTTTCTTAGCATCAAATTTTCTTAGCATCATAGCATTTTTAAATATCAAGTTATTTAAACATGATATCCTTTTTTTCTAATTATTGCTTAATAAAATTTAAATTCTAGAAATACACCATGGATTGGGTGAGAAAAATTACTTATGAAACTTTAAGGTGTACATTTTAAAATCACTTAAAACCGACTTTTGTGTGGATGTCTGCTTCTTTAAAATATATATAAATAAGATAATTTCACTTTGTATTTTAGTACAAGAAAGACAAATGATAAAACACTTGGATTCAATGAAGGCAAATAAGGAAAGGAAAGTAACCTGTGATATCCATCACATCAACATTAAAACAGATTATGCGAGGCTGTCTTATAAGTGGAAGAGAACTTTTCCTACCCCTTTACATCTGCTTCTTTGGTAGTTGTGTGTTTGATGAAAGGCTTACTTAGGACATAAAATATAGTGAGAACCAATATAGAGCAGTTAGTATCCTATCCAATAGGAGGTTATGAATAGACCCAAAAAAATATTTATCAAATGCTTGTAAAGCACTCAGCACAGTAAGATGGAAGTGGGGACTTTCAGAATTTTCAAAATATGAAATTCAGAATTAAAACCTTATCATTTACATATTGTGGATAAACTGACTTCACTCATAGGCACGATGCTCTTCAATAGCACTAGAAAGAAGTGAGAGTCTTGTAATGAGAGAGATACTAGGAAAATAAAACCTCAAATAAAAATTTTATGATGGAAAGAACAACTAAATAGTTCATAGCTTCATCGCTCATTCTCATTTTAGATGCATTTAATAAAAATGTAAAAATTTTGCAAGCAGATTATACAGAATTTCATAATCCATTGTTCTTTCACTATATTTTATGCTTCTTATTTCATTTAGAGTACATTAAAGATTTTGCATGTATTTGAGGGTCTATGAGTGTTTTTCTGAAGAAAAACAAGAACTGTACATTATGTGAGCCCAACTTATTTCATAATAAATCTCTAATTACATTAAATACAGTATTGGACAAAGAAGGTTGGCCTGAAAACAGACAGAATTAGAAAAAAATTCAAACACTGCTATTCTGGGTTTATTGCAACTAGTAAGAATTGAGCAAATTGAAGGAAAATATCAAATTAAAGCTTCAGGAAGAAGAAATAGGAGACACTTAAACTTGCGTGTGGAACCATCTAAACTGTCCCACTGTATATTAATACTGTGTTTTCTTTTTCCCCTTTGGAATATGTGCCAAGGCTATTTCACATTGCTAATCTGATGCAATATGAGACACATCTTTTACTGACTCCTTAACTTCTTCACTTCCTGGTACATTTCCTGGTACACAGTATGAACTCTAACCAAATACTTGGAGAAAAATCTGGGAGTGAGAAAACCAGCATGCAGCATGTTGAGAGTCAAATATATGGAACAGTAATTAAGGAGAAACTCCTTGTCAAATGTATACCCAGGGAAAACATTAAGGAAAATCTTCAAAGTGATTTAAAATGAACTCTCCTAGATAATCAATGGTGATCTAGATATGTAGAATGCCTCATTGCATTTACTAAAAGAAAGTTCTACTAAAATATGACCAAAAAGAGGATATAAAAAGAATGAAATAAAAAAAAAAGACTTGTGCTTGGCTCAATATTTTGTTTTCCTTCACTCATTTCTTCATTTTCATTCTTTAATTGCACAAATTTTCTTTTCTGTTAATATTAATGTCTACTCACATGTAACCCTGTTTCCCTTACCCATGCACAGAGTAAGATACTATGCCACAGAGATTTGCTTTCACCTTTACTCTTCTTTATGTACTCATGTCTCATTTTATCTATCTATCCATCTATCTATCTATCTATCTATCTATCTTATGTTATTTTGCCCTCTTACTCAATGACACCTTCAAAATAAAGTTATTGACTTGATAATGTGTGTTTTGAGACTGAATCAGGGAGTCGAACACTCATTCTCCCCTTCCACTTCTCTTGGCAACAGTGTTACTAACTAGAGGACTTATTTTTCTTTTTTCTCCATGCCAGTAACCATTAATTTTGTTTAATTCCATTCATTTCCAATTGTCAAAAATGTGAGAATGTTTGATTGCTTATAGGAAATGATTTCCAACATAGCATGTAGCAGAAACAAAAGGGTAAGTTGGTCTCCATAAATTCTTTCTTTTCCAGTGTTTGCATTTTGCACATTGCATATAAAAGTGTCAATGTTTTAGTGACCATTAAATTTAGAATAAGACTTTTTAGAAGAAAACAATTCTTCACAACAATATTTGACTGTTGGCCTAAGGAAATACAGTCTGAAATTTCAAAAAGCTATCATGCTAACATGAACATGCTTTTAGAGTTAAATTTTCCCATTCTATTCAAACACACATATTATTTCTGAATTTTATTTTTAGCTTTGTACTCTCTGGAATGCTTTGTCCTCTATCATTGTCTAAGCATAGATAAATAAAACAATATAAGGTCTATAGGTCAAATAAAATCTAAAAATCTTACTGTAGAAGGTAAAATTTTTTTGATATCCTCTGCCATGTAAAAATTCAAGAGCAAATTCTAGAGGAATGAGAAAATGACTACATTAGTTCTGTGGTAAGCATTGCATAACATTGGCCCACTTTGACCTATTGCTTTTCAGGGCATTTTATGGCAACATTCCTATCACCTACTTACCCAAGGGTCAGTATCATTGGTTTAGTGGCATAATGTGTAATCACAGAATAATTTTACCACTTTTTAAGGCTTGCTTTTAGAACAAAAAAATGCAGAACAGCCTAAATGATGACAGAGTTGCTTTGAATCATGTAAACATCAGGTGTTCCTTAAAATAAACATGGTAAGAATTTTAAGTGATTTTTGCATGAATTTGTTTTTCATAGAAAAACTATATTTTATAGAATGATTGTTTTCTTATCATAGACTGAAAGGTTTATTGAGTATTCAGTTGATTCAAAACTATGTCTATAAAAAGATCGAGAAAGCTATCTTATTCTTCTTAGGTTACCACCTATTTCATATAATTATAGTATTATATATTTTAGGAAATAATTCTAAATTTTTTAAAAAGACACTTTTGTTTTAATACCTAAGCAAATTAAAAAATCATGTACATTGCATGAACCTTAAAGATGTTTGCTTTTGTTCTAATTTTTCCATACTCTGTCTTTTTCATGGTATATTGCTGAATTCTGTCATTAATTCTAAGAATCTTTGAGTGGAATTCAGCAATGTAGCATGATGTAAAATTAACACAAAAAATCAATAGTGTTCCTATACATGAATAATAAACTCACCAGAAAGAAATAAACAAAATGATACAACTCTCAATTTTATCAAGAGATATTAAATATTAGAAATCAACCTAACCAACAAACTGAAATACTTCTTCAATGAAAGCCGTAGTGCTCTGAAAATGAAAGCTGAAAAGGCCATCAGCTTGAAATAACATTGTCAAAATGGTCATGTTCCCCACACTGATGTACACATTTCATGCAATCCCAGTCAAAATACCAACAACATTTCTCACAGAACTAGAAAAAACAATCCTAAAATTTCTATGGAACTAGAAAAGACCCAGAAGACCAAAATAAATCTTGCGCAAAAAGAGCAAAGTAGGCAGCATAACAATCCCAGATTTCAAGATGCATTACAAAGCTATGGTGACTGAGAATAGCATGGTACTGGTTCAAAAACAAACATATGGACCAGCCCCAGGCACATTCAGCAATCTGATGTTTGACAAAGAGTCCAAAAAAAACATGCTGGAGGCAAGATAGCTTCTTTAAAAAATGGAGTTGGCAAAACTGATTATAAAAATGTAGAAGATTGAATCTAGGCTCATATGTCTCATCATGTAGTAAACAAAAATAAAAATGGATCAAACATTGAAATATAAAACCAAACATAATTTGCTGGAAGATAAAATAGATAAAACCTTTGAAGACATAAACTTAGGGAAGGACAGAACCACAACTGCACTTCAAGAATAACATCATGACTCAACAAATGGGATTATGCCAATTTAAAAAGCAGCAAAGAAAACAACCCAAAAAGGAAAGAGACAACATGTACAATAGGAAAAATTGTCAGTTATTTTCCAGATGGAAGTCTAATATCTAGAATACATAATGCACTAAAAAATTAGCCCTCATCCTGAATAAAGGACATTATCAAAAAAGTGTGGAACTGAAGTAAATGACCTTTCTAAGAAGAAAAAGTACAAATGACCAATGAATACATGAAAAGTGTTCAACATCTCTGCGCATCAGAGAAATGCAAATCAAAAGAGCACATGGATTTCACTTTACTCGAGAAAGAATGGCTATCAATACTCGATCACATAATAATGAACACTGGTGAGGCTACAAGGAAAAGGATGCTTTCTACATTGTGGACAGGAATGTTAAGTACTACTCTGCCATAATGAAGGACAAATCTGATTCATTTGCATGAAAATGGATGCAACTTGAGAACATAATAATAAGTGAAATAGATGAGTTACACAATCTTAACTATCACATAGTTTGTTTCATATGGAAAACTCAAAGTACAGATGAATTAAATAGCAAAATAAGTGATAATAAAGAAAAGTGAGGTAGAATTTTTGTAAATGGAAAGGGAGCCACGAGACACAGGGAAGTGGTAAGGAGGGGAGGAGAAGGAAAGTGGATGTAAAAAGAATTAATAAATTTTATGCACTTGTACTATCTTAGCAGCATAATGGATATAATCATTGTGTACTGCAGATATATGCTATCAAAAAACTACAGTAGATAAATAAAATGATAATTTTAAAAATAAAATATTTACCTTCAAGAAAATTAATATCAACATCTACAGGATCCATTGTTAAGATTTCAAATATATAAAACACTTCCTGGGGAAAGATTTCCTCTTATTAGAAAGAAGATTTTCTGTACTGATTGCGTATCATATCCTTCAATGCTGTGAAGGTAACTTCTTTTGACACAATTACACCCAAGTCTCATATAAAAACTACAAGTGACACCATTTTACAACTTAAATTGAAGATTTGTTTCCTTAGAACCAAACCTTGTTTTAAAAGTGAAGTAACTTTGGCTGTGTTACAACCCTGGCTGTACTGCATGTGAATTCATTGACTTCCCAAGAATTGTATCACGGTACACACAAATTGTATCACAATACAGTTTTAGAAATATTGAAATATATCCTAAGGATAATAGAGGTCATACAGATTGACAGATAGAAAGATAATATTTAATTGAAATATTTAATTGAGATTGTATTTAATTAAAGAAATTTAAAGCATACATGTGCTTTCCAGATACAAAATTTTGTATCTTAATAACAAATTGTATAGCCCGAACTATTTTAACCTTGTTTTTAAGAATAGCACTTGTACAAAGAAAATGACTTCAACTAAGAACCATAACGCTTTTATGTGGTTATATGCAAAGCTCAGATATTCAGATCTAATTCCCCTCGGTACAAAAAAATTACCATTAATAAAAATCACTAATACTGTTCTGCGTAAGATGGGAGATCAAAGAAGAAATATAGTTTAAGGAAATCAAACGGAATTTTACTGTGAACAATTAGAAATCCCATGTGTTTCCACTGGAATACACATATTTTATCTGTACTAATAACATCTGGTGAATTATTCATTCAAATTTTAATTCCACTGAGGTTGTTCCACATTTTAAAGTCTTTCACTTAATGACATGTGCCTGTACTAATCTATATAGTGTTTCTTATCAAGCAAGGTGGATGAATGTAATTTTTGGTAAAATAACCAAAAAGAAATTTGCTTAAATAAAATATAATAGTCCTGAATAAGAATGCGATCATCATAAGTACAGTGACCTAATTTTAATAGTCAGTGTTCACATAATTTAAAAGTTTAAGTATTTAAATAGCATACAAAGAAAAATTTCTCTAGAAATCAGCTTAATATTCCTTTGAAAACAACTTAAAAATGTAACTGATTCACTCAAGATATGCTTGTTGTATTTTCTCATCATGACCACTTATATGTGTTGAAATATACTGATATTTAAAGTCATTGTAATTCTGATAATGAATTCCGATTTATATTTTATGTTATTAGTGTATAAGTATTGTTCTAACAGCAGTTTAGAGAAAAATGATATTTACTACAAATTATACTTTTAACATAAGTCTTAAAAAATATTTTAAGTGATATAACTGAAATTAAACTCAGGACACCATTATAGTGTTACTCTGTTTACATATCTCCACTATCCTTTCTGCGTGCAGTTTATATATACATATATAAAATATATATATGTTTATATATAAAAAACATATATATACATACATACATATATATACATATATGTTTTACACTCATTTGTAAAGAATCAGTTGTATGTGTTTTTATGTATAGCTTAATAGTCAGGTTGTGATTTTAGTAGAGAAAGTTCTCAGTCCCTAAAGTGCAAGGCTTCCTCTGTACTGCATTAGGTTAGAAAATGCATTCAAAATTTGATCACTTATCAAACCTTCCATATCCTTCACTACCCAGTAGGTCCAGTTGAGGTGCTATTTCCCAATATCCTGTTATGTGTGGAAAGGTTTTTTAGCCATCTATGATTGTTTCAGCTTTGGATATATGGGTCAAATCACTGCTTTATTTGCATTCACCCAAATCAGCATCACTTTTATAGGCAGAATAATATTTTTACCCATTTGTTCATGCTTGTGCTATTTACTATTATCAGTTAATACTGTGACATGGTGTACCTTAACCTTGATCCATTCCTTCTCTTCTGGTGGCCAAGATATTCGAGGGCTAGACACACCCTTGGACCGGTTCTGAAGGATTAAGTGCAGCTTTCATTAAGAAACCTACAGAAAAATGCTATTCCATCAAAAAAGTATTTTGGGTTTCCTGGAATAAAACCTTATGAAATTCATGTCTGCCTTTGGTCTATTTCTAGAATCTTGAAATCATAGCTTGAGTCAGTTTAATACAGTTTTTCAGGGAAGATCTCACCAATCTTCTCTCATCACCATGGTTGAAATTTCCTTGAATGGAGTTACAATTTCATTATGATTGTATTTGTTATAAGTATATTTCCTCACTAAGCCCAGTGTCCTTTGCTTCATATCATGCAACAGAAAGACTATGAAGACAATGGAAAATGAACAAAAGTTTGATAGGCTATGTGAATCTCTAACTGCATCATGATCCATAAAATGACTACTTTGATCATACAGGAACAAACTAGTATCATCTTTAATAAGCTCAAATTACTAGCAGACAACATAATGAACATTTCTGCCAGTAGAATTCCTAGGTTTTTTCTTGCTACAAAATAAATCTTGTAGTAGTTTGTGGAAGGGCTTCATCGTTCACCAGAAATCAGATGTTATATTTGTTTTTTCCGGGTGTCTATTCTTTGTCAATTTCACATTCCCATGATACTGAGAGGGATCAAGGAGGGAGAGAACACCATAACTCTATTATTCAAGTTCTCCTTATTTCAACAAAATCCCCCAACACCCACAATGTAAGAAAAGAGAAATTCATTTTGGCTCACACTTCAGTTCAGGATCAGAGAGTGCCAAAGAAAGACAGCATCGCAGAGGGACATGGTGGAGGAGAACTGCTCATGGCATGGTAGGTAAGAAGCAGAAGATCAAAGGAGGAGCCAGAAAACAGAAATGCAGCCTCTAAAACTCTTCTCCTGCCAAGAACATGTAGTTTCCTTCCTACAGAAACGTGCTTGTAGCATAAAGTACTGATTTGAAGAAAACACATGTAGACACTTACCTAAGGCCAATGATTTTGCTTACTCCTTGCTATGGATTAAAAACTGATGCTCAGTTACATCAGCATGGTCCTGAGTGCAGACAACCCACTTGAGGAAAGTTGCCAGCATAAATAAAGACATGGAGAAGAAGAGTGAGGCACTGTGGGTTCTCCTAAGTGTTGCCATTTCGAGCTGTTGGTTCTGCTGGAGGAGCTTTTCATGCTGGCTTCCCCAATATGGATTCGGCCATTATCTTTGGAGGAACTCAGGACCTCATTGCTGAGAATGGCTGTGGTTCACTTGGGGCGAACTCTGCTTCTCATGTTGAGCATCACTTCCTGGCTCCAGAGGGGAAGATGTGTGCTGTTTAATCTTCACGAGAAGCTTGTCACGCTAGTTTCTTGGCATGTGCTTGACTATTCTCATTGTCAGAGATTTCGGGATCTCGTTGCCACTGAGGATGGCTGTGGTGCTTTTCAGGGCAGCCCTGGTCCTTAATTTGAGCATGATTTCTCGACTCTAGTGTAGAAGCTTCTACCTACTGCACAGCTCCTTCACCCCGCTGGCATAGACTTTCTACCTTCTACCACTGACCTTTGGCCTTTCCAGTGCAGATCCGTAAAACAGACTGGCATGAGTCCTTGTCGTGGGCTCTTAGATTTCCAGTTGGATTTGTGGGAAGCATTGTCATAGGCTCTGGGTCTTCAACTGGACTCATACAGGATATTGCTGTGGGATCCAGGCCCTTAGCTGAATATTCTGGGTCTTTAGTATTGTGGGCAGATTTTCCTGCACTTTCTTGTGTATAACTCTGGGTTACCATCATAAAACAGTATTACAAATTCTGTGTCCTGTATGCAATTGTCCTCCCTGGAACCCCTGATTGCAACATTCCTTATCACTCTATCATTTCAGTTTATTTTCAAAATTTCTTCGCAGCTTAAAGTTTCAGTTTAATCATACAGAACAGATACAGTGTCCACCACTATGCACATATCACTGTTCCTATTTATCCTCTTTTTTATTTTTTTACCTCTCTTCACTTGTACCTAATATTATATGTACCTGTTTCAGAATCGTCTATGTCACACAAAATACACAAATTTTGTCAAGGCTAGGTGGTAACTTGCTTTTAGCAATATTTTTTTACGAGTATTCAAGTAACCACAAGATTTATAACCAAATGTTTTTCTTTTTCTCTATTAAAAACTCCCTGCAATATAGCATTTTCACTTCTATAACATTTTTATGTGTTTTACCTTCAAATACTTATTTTTATGATTATTATTTTGCTATTTTTTCCCTTGTTTGTTTTGTGTGTCTTAGTGTTCCAGCATTCATTCTTTTATTCATTTTGAAATTATTTCCAGAGGGAGTACAACTGTATGTAACTATTTCCATATTTAAATGAAAGTCCTTGGAAATTAATCTATTTGACATTTTATATATATCCTGCTAGGTGTCTTATTTATTTTGCTTATTCATTCATTTATTAAGTATTGCCAAGTCATATTTTAAAAACCTGAATTTCTGCTTTCTCTGTGTATAGATAACAATATCAATATGATACATCCTTATTTGTTAGAAAAGGTGTAGTTTAAATCCGGAACCACAACCTTAAGAATAAAGCACAATTTGCGTGTATGTGAGCACATAATTGGTGAACCAGGAAGAGCAATGTGTTCAAATAGTGAAATAATTAACAATTTTGGGCAAAGCAATAAATGCAATGTTCAAGAAGGTAATATGGTTCAAAATATGTGGAAATAAAAAATCAAGTTGGGCATAGTGACACACCGGCAGTAATCTCAGCATTCTGGGAGGCTGAGCCAGGACAACTCATTTCTTTCTGATCTGGAAAATTCAGTAAACTCAGTAACATATTGTGAAAAATCTTGTCTTAAAAAGGAAAAAAAAAATGAGGATTCACTCAGTGTCAAAACCTTGAGTTCTGCCATGTACTTGGATGTTCTCATCATCGGAGGAGCTCGGGACCTCAATGCCGCTGAGGATAGCTGTGGTGCTATGGAATTGCACTGTTCTTTAAGTGGCGAAATGAAATAGTAAAAGGGCTAATAGTAATATTACTCATCTGAAGACTTTGTTTTAATGTGGGCACAGGCAAATGTAGAATCATTACAATAAACTTTCTGCTAGATATGTGGTCTACTCCTCTTATCAGGTACATCAGGACTACCTTGGTGGGTATCTCCACTTCAAGGAGATGATTGGAATAAATTACAAGACTCTATTAATGAGATGCAAAAAAGTTCAATAAGTCAACACTTAGCCTACCATTACAAAGTAATGGAGTAGCCTATAAATTATACCTTTAATGATCCTGGACACAATTGAACTTTCTAACAATTCCACTGGAGCCTCTCCACAGGCACCAGTAAGGCCCCTACTAAATAAAAGTAAGGGTCCTATTGTGAGGGCCAACAACCATAGATATAAAGATGACTATTTTCAAATATAAGGTGAGTATACAGGGTTAACCCCCAAGATAGGACATCTCAGTTGAAAGGCCTTCTTATGTTGGGAATAAAAGAACCACTTTTATTCTCATTGGCCTAACTCTACTAAATACTTGGGATGAAAGATCCCCAAACAGTGTATAAACATAACAACTTTATAAACTAACAACTGATTTGCAAAAGATTGGTTTAATCACCCTGGAATTAGATGGGAAGCCCCCAGTGGCACTCACTGGTCTTGTGGAAACAATTTGTGGCCATAGCTAACCCCTGGATGAATAAGAAGATGCACATTAGGATTTGCATGGTAACAGGGCAGGAGAGTCAACAGTATCAAGTATGAAAATTTACCCCACCTACAACATTGATGGTTCAGAAGTGTGTTTCACTGGTATGATCTCCTTGGCCTCTATTTTCATCCCTTCCCTAGAGCTAGAAGAGGTCATGTAACATAGTGATGCCTTACCTAACTATACTCAGCAAGCCCTAAATAGCACCATGGCTGCTCTCTGTCTGTCTCCTAAATGAAAAAGTAAAATTAATGAGACAGGCTGATGGCATTAGACATTCTAACAGCAGTTGGGAGGGCAGTACTTGTGCAGTTGTAGAACTTGAATGCTGTGTGTACATTCCTGATTCTTCTGATGATATCTCAATAGCTGTTCAAGACATTTGATGACAAATCAATAACATATCAGACTCTAAAATTTCCTGGACATTATCCTTATCATCCTTAAGAGAAGCCAGTACTAGCTAGTCTTGGTGGAGATCTTTGTTAACTGTACTCATGATTATCCTGTTGATTCTGTTATTTGGCCTATGCATACTTAATTGTTTCTTTGGCTTCATCTCCTCCAGGCTTACAGTTGCATACACCTACCTGAAATGAAAATGCTTGGTGTCTATCAAGAGCTTTTAGATAGACACTCTGCAGAGTATCTCTGTCTGCTGATCAACACCTATGACCCTATTCAGCCTGAAGAAGCCAGATCAGTCACCATCCATTTCTCTGTCACAGCAGTTTGGGGTACTTCTTCAGATGGGGGAATGTTTTAAGGAGCTGAGTTAATTAGAAATGTTATAGATAAATCTATATCTTTTTCCTTTTCCCTTCCTTCTTTTCTCCAGATAGATAAGAGGATTATACTATGAATTCTTTTAGTTCTTGGAAAAGAGCAACTAATACTCATATGATTAGATCAATTTTGCTGCATGTATCTGGTAATCTAAGCAACTTTTTTGAAAATAACAACATGCACTATAATAACCTTTGTTAAATTCTTGCCATGTTTTTGAAAGCCTATAGTGTTACTGTTTTGGGTTTTCTGATGTTGTTTGTTTGTTTGTCTGTTTTGCTTTTTGTTTTTCTTTTCTGTGTGTGTGTGTGTGTGTGTGTTTTCTCTCAAAAATAAAAAAAAGAAATATTATAGGCAGTCAGAAAGGGCTAGGCCCTTAATGGAGCTAGTGTAGAGGATCAGATATCTTGTAAACTTGGAGGAGACAGACACCTCTGCCATGGACCAGATCACCAAATAAAAGACAAAGCAAATGCAGCCACACCCTAAGCGTAAACCTCAGAAACTGATATTCTAAATAGGTATCACCTTGGTATCTTGATTGTCTTGAGGAAGCCATTAATCCAAACCCCTACAGACAACGGCCCTATTGCCACTTGCTACTCTTTCCCCTATTGGATCTCAATTTAATCACTCTTACCTGAGCAATTACACTCAATCTTATTGGTTGACCATAGTTCTACCCCACTTCATGCCCACCTGCCTTGTGACTTCCCATTTTTCTCCACCTTGAACCCACTTTACCTTGTAGTTTTACTCTATAAAAGTCCCTTAAAAAGACAGAGTTTTTGGCAGCCCACTCAGGACTCCTTCTGTCTTTCTCAGACAGAAACTTTCTTTCTCTCAATAAATATTCTGCTCTTAAAAAAAAAAAAAGAAAGAAAAAGAAAACCTTGACTTTGATCCCCAGTAACCAAAAGAGAAAGAGAGAGATGGAGAAATAGAGAGAGAGAGAGACAGAGGCATAGAGTCAGAGATAAAGACAAAGAAAAAGAGACAGAAAGAGAGACATGCAGAGAGAATACAGAATAAAATAAACAGATAGTAAAATATAGCAAGGGAAGAGAAGGAAGGGAGAAAGAGAGAGGAAGCAGAAGAAGCCGGTATAAAGATATTTCTAAAGTTTGTACATTACTTCGAATATTATTTTTGTTAGGTAACTGATAGTTTTAAAGAATAACAATGTTTCTTGAATTTAAACAAGAATCTGTTAAATCAAGCTTTCCAGTTACCACTTTGGATGCATGCAAGAAGAAAATTTGCATCTTGGACAATTTTCATACACAGCTTGCATTGGGGTGTACAAGGTCATTTTCTAACAGAAAGTGACACGACCAACTTCCTATTACAAAGCAATTTTGAAGGATCTATGTACATTTAAAGCAATTCTAATAGCTTATTATCCATTGTGTTTACAGTTTTACTTCTTATTTGCTATTAACACAGAAATTTTGTTTCTTAGTGACTCTATCTGCTTTTAAAATTTAGTTCTTCTGAGATTATCAGAATATAATTTTTAAAAATTTTAATCTCCTAAATCTAATTCTACAGAGCTTAGACTTACAGAGAATTGCACTTAGTATTTTTATAATGAAAATTAGTCTTTTAATATTCCAATTTCTGAGTACTGAACTTTCTAATATCCACATGCTCAATCAATACATTGTCTAATACTACTTTTCCAGAGACTTTTTTAGTAAAATGGCAGAAACTATGTTTTACACGAGCAAATATTGCAGTTGTTAAGTCAATTTAGCATTATTTAGTTTGCAGTTTCATAAGACATTCCTTATCAAATAACTATTATTTTTCATTCCTTAAGATTAAGTAACAAATGTATGTACATTTTTGTTTGTCTGGAATTATTCTTTACATTTAGGGTGTAAAATGCTCTTTTTAAAACCTACTTAAATAGGGTCAGACTTTGTAAATCCATAGCTCTAACAGTGACAATCTGTAATTCTTTTGTTCAAATTGTGCTGGGTAAATTCACTGATTTTTTTTTTTTATACAGAGAGGTTAGAACTATCCTAAACAGAATAAACTCAGTTGCACTCTCAATTTTCTATTGTTCTATCAGTTTTCCAACTCACAATTTAAGTTAAACTTTAGAATCTCCTGCTGTAGTAGCACCATACACTCCAAGCTTATTCTAAAAATACCCTCTCTACTCATAAGTGTCAGTGTACATTACCAGTCCACACACTGTAACTACACATGCCCTCAGGGCATAACATTGAAAAAGTCCTCCAATTTCCAACCGGAACATCTGTGTCTAGTACAATGCAGATGTCTGAGGTCACCACACTCCTTCAGTCAAATGTTTGGAGTTAGAATGGCATTAAATGAAGGGACAATGAATCCTGCTTTTCATTCCAGATTTAGGTTCTAACAAGTGGATGGAACATAATCTGGATTTGATCTCACTTTTCAAAGATGTGGTTGTCACAGAAGCTTTTTCTGAGCTATTAAAGATTGATAATCTGTTATGCACTACTTTTCCAATTTCTTTCTTCTCCATTCTGTTCTTTGAAATTCACATAACAATCTCAGATTTCAGATTGTGTTAAAGTTCTATCTCCTTTATTCTTTGTTCAGTTTACCAATTCTCTATATACAAACCATTTTTGCCAAAATTTTTTATTTTATTTTATTTATTTATCTATTTTTTGTTTTTTGAGAGAGAGTCTCACTATGTAGTTCAGGGTGACCTTGAACTCACTATATAGTCTAGGCTGCTCTTATACTCCAGGTAATCTTCGTGCTTCATCTTTTTGAATGCTGGGAAAACAGACATGTACCGCCATTCTAGATCTCTTCAAAATTTTTTTAACAAGACTCGTGTATGTAATATTTCTAAAACCTCTTGTAACTTCATGCTAAGAATGAGGAGGGAGTCATTTCAGCTAAATTGCATTTTTTTTCCATATCTCACCCAACCACCCCTCAAAAAATGCTTCATCCATTAGGTTGATAGAAGTAAAAGCATTGCTACAGCTGCATTTAGATCTAAATTTTTAAAAGTATTCACTTGAAACATATTTCTTATCCAACAACATAATTTATTTGCCTCAAAATTAATAATGCATAATAATCAGACACTATATGATCAATAATAATATAAATTGTTATTAGATAGGACTGTAATTTTTTCCTGAGGGACACCTGACCTATTGAAATATAGGTCTTAAATTACGTTGTCCTAAAAATATGCCACAATTGGTTTAGGAGAAACAAATGAGTACAAATGAAGCGAACATTATACATCATTTAAGAGGAAGCAATTTAGTGTTGAGGCACCTTGACTACCTTGTTGATCATTCATTAGGACAAGAAGAGGAATATGTGACTAACTTCTGCTCTCCAACTGTATTGCAGAATCCTATAATTATAGAATTATTTGTATTAATCCTTCTAAACCACGTATTAGTACCATGTGAAAATGTTCCTGAGAAAGAAATCTCTGGGTTGTAGATCCTGGCAAGTGCTGTCAAATAGCTCCAAATGCATACAGAAATGGTCAGCTGGTGTGATATTACATATATCACCTATCCAGAGATGAATATTAAAATCAAAATGTTTAAGCTTCACAACAAAGTTTATGTGTGTTTGAAGTATTTTAATTGTATTTACATGTAATAAAAGTGTGTTTATTGTAACATTTTTTCCTGCCATGAGGACGGAGTCTAGAATGGATTGTTTTCTTACAGAACTAAGAACAAAGTTAAAGAAAAGATCCTTCATATTAATTAATTTTAGAAATCATATTCCAGGAAAAATGAAATATCTAGACCAGGGACAATAGTTGAACGACTATTTCACATAGAATATATACAATAAATTAGTGTTTAATCAAAGCTATGCAAAAGGATTATAAGTAAATTATGAAATATTTAAATGCAGAAATTGCATTGCTTTTCTGGGGCATAAGAAGAAAACATAGACAGGTTCCTCACTTAAGCGAACTTTGTTTTCACAGTTCTAAATGCAAAAAGTACAAGATTAAGGTACTAGAGGATATTTTTTCTGAGATACATTTTAGTTGCTTTCAGGTTATGTTCTATGATATTTCCTCTGGGAACAAAATTCTGGGGTCAACCAATGTGCCTAATCTTTGCTTTTTATAAATGCATCAAACAAACTGGCTCCAGGTCTAATCTCTACATTTTATAAGTGCATCAGTCAGATTGGCTCAAGCCTGACCTAATGTCTAGTTTAATTTAATTACCTTTTTAAAGCCTCTGCCTTCCAATACAGTCACATTCTGAGGTAATGGGATTTAGAGGTTTTACATATGAATTTTGAGAAAACACATTTCAGTCTATAATAGTTACTTTGTCCTATACACATGGGCTTGGTCACCGTAAACCTGTATTCATGTACCAATATGAAGCCCTTTGAATTTCAGTTCCACTGTTACAAAAGCTGTACAATTGATGTTAGTCTTTTTTATTGGAAAAATAGGCTAACTAATACTGTAATTTACAAATCATAAAGGATCTTTTGATACATTTACCGAGAGCAAAGATGATCAGAAAGTTTTTGGTACATTTCATGTAAAAGAATTGTTTTTATCTTTCAAATTGCTGTACATGAAGTGTTTCAATATATTCTAATTTCAATCATAAAAGATAATGACTTTTATGCTTTATCTCAAATTGCACTGCAGATAAAATACCTTTGATGAAAATTATTTTCTTTAGTATAAAACATCACTAAGCCAGAATTATTCAAAATTAGGATTAATGCTTTAAAATTTAATTTCTGAATATTATTTTATTTTTGTAAACCATCAGTAAGTATCATTTTAGACCTTTTTTAATATCAGTGCACTTTTTCTGAAAGAGTGGT
Source organism: Dasyprocta punctata (assembly GCA_004363535.1). Taxonomy (NCBI): domain Eukaryota; kingdom Metazoa; phylum Chordata; class Mammalia; order Rodentia; family Dasyproctidae; genus Dasyprocta; species Dasyprocta punctata. The sequence goes on from RJWM01005720.1 coordinate 63,251, forward strand.
TAGAATTGCATAAAGATAAATTTTAGTTTAAACAAATATTAGACAGTAGTACCATAAGTGATTATAGCAAATTCATTAACAGAACAGGCAAATAATCAATTGTATTATGTATAAAGAATATTATTCATTTGTATACAGAAAAATGCTAAATCACTGTACATTGTAATACTTTAGTAAGGGTAAACTTGCACAGTGCTTCAGTCTGAGGTGCACAACTGTCAATGACAATGTCTAATAAAGGTTAGCATACAATTATATTCATGAAGAAGTTCAATCATTTTTATGTCCCTGGAATTCTTTTCATTGTTCAGGATGCTTCTGCTGTTTCACAAATTACAAAAACAGGGAAGTGACACCAACACAGTCTGAGTCACAACAATGAGCTAAGTGAGTCAAACATATAGTTCTCAAATTTAGTTGCTCTGGAAGACCCAGAATAGAAGCCTACTTAATGATAATTTCCAAAGTTTATTTGCTTCTTTTCAAATCAAGTTAGTTCTTATCCTTGGAGTTCTTTAAATGAATTGCTTGCATTTACAGAGGAGGACTGAAATACATCAGTATGAAGATGGTCAAAGAACAACACAGGTAATCCATATTTCTTATGTATGTGAATTATTTTCCCCTGTTTTGATGATGCTAATTCAACTCTTTCCAATTAAAAATATTTTAAAGTTATCAAAATTGCATTAATGTATAATGGTTTTTTTCATCTAGACTAACTCTTTAAATACTATTTTTGGATAAAATATTATAATGCATCTCTACCTACAAAAATAAAAGTCACATTAATCTATCCCAATCATTGATATAGTGAGAAATAGTTGTTGATTTAAAGCACTGCATGCTATTGGGATTTTTTTGTTTCCTTATATAGAATACATATTGAACTTTAAACACTAAAAATGATTCAATGACATTGTCACAAGTATATTCACAGAAATTTTCAAGTATAATATTAGTGTATTTGCTCAGTAGAGACAAGAATATGTTTATTCTGCTTACAAGTAAAATTAAACAACTATATGAGAATAGGTTCAGAGAATAGTTAAAAGTACAGGTGTATTATCAACTGAGACAAGGTCAAGAAAAGGTGAAAACTATCATTGACTTAGCTTTCTACTTATAGGTAACATATATAATGTCACAGGGAAAGGAAAATCTAAAGGAAAATTGATAAATGTAATGAGACGATGTGACAGAGATAGAAATATATAGAAAACAAAGCAAAATGTAGTGTAAGGAAGATTTCAGGTTTTATGTAGATAAAGGTCCCAGAAGTCCTCACTGGGATCCATTTGAATTTTTGTAGAGTTTTGTGTTCTCATGACATAAATTGAAATTTGTGAGGTATTCAAAAAAATGAGTGCTTTCAACTATATTCCCAGGAATTACCAAGTAGGGGACAATTCAACTGTGACCAACCAAAACAGAAAATATTTAGTGATCAACTGATACATGTAGTGAAGACTGCAGGAGGTGATATATCTTAGAAGTGGGACTGAATTACTCATTGGCTGAAATATATTATCATCCTATTTTTTGAAAATCATTCCATAAAGTAGGACGAGCTTTGGGACAAAATTAAATGCCATTCAAAACAAAGACAAGAACAACTAAAAAGATAACCACAACCTTCATGCACAAAAAAAATACAAAATTCACAGTTCAAGATGAAACAACAACCACCAAAACCCAGAAAAGTACAGCAATAAATACTGGCCATACAAAAAGCAGAATATGACATACAATTAAGAAAACAGTCTGATAAAAGCAATAACAGAAATTATGGTGAAGTTGGAATCAGAACATAAGAATTTTAAAGTTCCCCGTGAAACCAATTTCAAATATTTAAGGATAAAGCACACATATGTGTTGGAAAGATGACAGAAAAATGCTGAACAAGAAGTAAAAAACAAAGCAAACAAATGTTCTATCAACCCAAAAGTGATGTTGATCCCAATCAAGTGTAAGAACAAAAGATTTATTAGTGAAAATATATGGGAAAATACTCTGAGAAAAGAAAGCAATTTCTAACTGCCCAAAGTACGTGTTCTTTGTCTAAAGATCTGGTTTTATAAATTAAAGAACAAATAAAGGGACAAATAGAAGAATACAGCAACTGGTTGTTAAAATTCCATTGGTGGACAAGAGCGTCTGGTATTGATTGATCATTTGTCAGTTAGGTTACAAACCTAAGCTAAGGAATTATCCCCTTTGTTTTTTACACTAATGACTTCAGTTTATATATGATAAGCTAAGCTGGGCTTACCAAAATTCAAAATTTACCAATTCACGAGTCCTTGGAAGTCCATGAAGTCCCAGGAAGTTATAGCAAGTGACCTACAACATATGACTACCAACCCTAAAGGAAATTTGAAATCTCTTTTCTTTTGTTGATGTCTTCAACTTTGCATCAATGAAGATGCTATTTTAAAATGATAGTGAAATAAAATTCTGGATGAAATAGAGAAAAAAAAGAAAGTGATTTTTTAAATCAGAAAAATGGCATGCAGACTTTTCTGCAATTTCTTTTTTTTATTTAAGAGGAAATAAAGACATATAAGAAAGACAAAAAGCAAAAGAGACAAACGACTAGAGTACATGCACAACAGTAACATTATAGGTTTACAAAACAAGATGATAAAAACTTGACAATGGTTGCAATATTGCGTATTGTTATCTTCAAAATGTTTGTTTACATTAACAGATATATGATTAGATCAATTTTCTGCAATTTCTCTCCTCTTCATTATAGGCAAAATTCTGAATTTTAACCCCAAGTAGATATTCTAAAATTGGTGGAAAGTCACTGCTATATCTTGTCTAACCATGAACATCAACTTCTTTATGCTGATACACTCTATGGCACTACCTCAGTGGACAATTTGATGAAGTAGAATTCAATATTGGAAACTCTAGTTGTCAATGAGCTAAGGAAGCCCTCTAACAAAAGCCAGCTGATAAATGAAGTTCTAGGTTCAAAAAGTTTCAAGGGACTGAGTTCTTCCATTAACTGTACAAGGCTGGAAATTGTCAAGCCTTTCTCAGTGTAACGTGCTGAAAATACTTCTACCATGAATATTTCCTGGATTTTGTGAGAAACCCTGGTCTATGTGTGTTGGGGGACAGATTAATCAAAGCCACACCAGATTCCCAAAATGCAGAAACTTATAAAATGATATATATGTATCATTTAAAGTCTGCATTATTGCAAAATTTTGTTATAATTTGTTTTTTTATTTAAAAAAACGTTAAACTTTTTCTATCCTTCCCTGCATCCCCCAACTCTTGTGTCTCTTCTTGCTTACAAAAGATATATTTCCATACTTCAGTTCGTTCTTTTATCAAATTCCTTTTCTCTTCATTTCCTCCCCTGCCCCTACAGTTACACATACTTACCAATGTTTATGGCAATAATTTATAATAGCAAAATATTCAAGACAGTTTATATGCCAATCAACAGATGAGTGGAAAAAATTTAGTTATTTATATATTAAGAAGTACTATTCAGGCATAAAGAAGAATAAATTTGTGATATTCATGAGGATTTAGCTTTAGATCATAATGTGAAGTGAAATAAATCTGAACACAACTTTAAATACCAAGTGGTTTCTTTTATATAAGAAACTCAAACAGGAAATAATAGCAAAATAAAAATCAGATAATATAACATAGGGTGATCTCTTCCAAATGTGAACAGAATCAAATGCTTTTTAACGGTGCAATTGTATTAGTTTCCTCAGATGTACTTGTTTATTTATTTTTTTATTCATTTATTTCAGTACTGGGGATTGAATTAAAGCTCGACATTTATCATGACCATATGACCATACAAGTTCATCTATTGAGTATTTTAAAATAAGAAGTCTATATAAAAATTTTTCAAAATGTGTTCTTATTATTATATATCAAGCAGAATATTAAGAAAGCTGTTCTTTACAAAAAAAGTGGAGTATTACATAAATAAGTCTTCAAAATGACAAAACATCACACACTTGCAAGTTCTATACTGTATTTGAAATCTAAAAGTTTGTTCTATGTTCCCTAACTTAGGACATAATTAAGTCATATTTTTTAATACATCCAGGACTTAATTACTTTACTAACCCAAGAATTTCCTTTGATTGGAATGGAAATCTAGTCTCTAGAGATTATTTTCAATTGGCCAAAAATTGTGTTTGTCTAATCTGTTAGAGCTAGTGTTCTTTATTTACCCTAAAATCTAAATTTTCAAAATATATGTTGAATAAAGACTAAAATACCAGTGGAAATGTATATTAAAACATAACAATTGCCATTCTCCACTGTTGGTGGAAGTGCAGACTGGTTCAACCACTGTGGAAATCAGTATGGAGAGTCCTTGGATGTGGGAAAAATGAAGAGAAGGAAGGGAAAAAAATATATATATATGATAGCTAAGATAATTTATGACTCATTCTATCTGTTCATTGAAAGGAGCAGTTAGTGTTTATATTGTTTGATCACTTTTGGTTGACTATATCTGGTAATCTGAGCAACTGTTTTGAAAACAAGAATATACAATATTATAACTGTTGTTAATTTCTCATCATCTAGTTTTGAAATTCTGTATCATTTTATTGTTTTTGTTTTATAAGAACAGAGTATTTATTGAGAGAAAGAAAGTTTCAGTCCAAGAGAAAGAGAGACAGGAGGGGTCCCGTGTGAGTTGCCAAAGACCTTGTCTTTTCCTGGGGTTTTTATAGAGCGAAACTCCAAGGTGAGGCAGGTCCAAAGTGGGCAAAAATGGAAACTTGCCAAGTTGGGCGTGAGGTAGGATGGAACTATGGTCAACCAATAAGACTATGAGTGCAATCGGTCAGGTAAAATTGACTAAATCAGGATCAGATGGGGAAGTGAATCACATAGCAAGCAGGCATGAATACAGAACAGGGCATTTTCCTCTGGGGGTTGGGTTAGTGCCTCTTTCTGACTTCATTTAGGTAATGTATAACTATTTAGAATATCAGTTCCTAATGCTTATCCTTAGGAAGTATGTGGGTGCGTTTGTTTTATCTTTTGTCTTGAGGTCTAGCCTAATGCGGTGGGAGGTCTGTCTCCCCCACAGTTCCAAGGTATCAGGTCTTCTGCATCGGTTCCTTCAAGGGCCTCACCCTGTCTGGCTACCTATATTTCTATCTAACTTAGCTGCTTATAACATTTCCCCCCTCTGAAGAAGTATTCCAAACTGCTGTGAGGTTGTAATGGGTGATGACCCATCTGGCTTCTTCAGGATGAAGGGAGTCATAGTTGTTGATCAGCATTCAGAAACACTCTACAGATCATCTATCTAAAGGTGCTCGATAGACACCAGGCATGTTCATCCTGGATAGGTGTACAACTTTAAGCTAACAAACAAAAGCCCAAGTCCTGATGGATTCACAACTGAATTCTCTGTCTGATGATCTCAGTGTAAGACCTTCAAATGATATATGGGAAAGAAACTTCCAGTCTATTAGATTTCAGTATGAGTCTATGTTCAATAAAATCAAAGAATGAATTTTAATAACAATGGAGATTAAGAGCAGAATATTTACTAAGAGAAAGAAAGCTTCTGTCTGAGAGACAAAAGGGGCCCCAAATGTGTTGCCCTGTTTTTATTCTCTTTAAATTAAAAAAAAATGTTTTTGAAGAAATATTTTAATCTCAAAATGGAAAATGAACTAAATTTAAAATATTATTTACAAAGTGAGTAATAATGCAATATTGTAACATATCAGATAAAGTATTAGATAAATGAATGTATGCTACTTTAAAGATAAGAAAAGTATATGTATACCCATGTTTATAGCAGCAAAATTCATAATAGCAAAATCTTGGAAACAATCCAAATGCCCATCAACCAAGGAATGAATAAAACATATGTGGTCTTTTTATACAATGGAATACCACTCAGTAATAAAAAATGATCAACATAAGAGTTTCATAGGTAAATGGATACAACTAGAGACCACACTCATAAGTGAAATAAATCAGACTCACATGTGTATCATATTTTCTCCCTGGTATAAGGAACTAAAAGAATATATAAGGTTCAAAATGCACAATAGATATTGTGAAATGGGAAGAAACTTTCAAAAGGGAAAATGAGCTAGGATGGTGGAAATGGAAGAGGAAGGAAGGGAAAAGGAAAAAAATAAAATGTGAGGCAGTTACACAACTCATGTCTCTTAGTCATTGAAAAATAAGTTTTATGCTAATATCATTTGAAGAATTTTATAAATTCATATCTTGAACACTGATTAGCTATTTTAAAGATAATACTCAGTGTGTCAGCTGTTGTTATTCTCCTTTTATTTTATTATGAAATTTTGTTTTACTTCTTTTCATAAAATAAAAAATAAGAAAGGAAATCTGAAATTTTCAAAGTTTCAAAGTTTCTATTCCTACATATTCATAAAATCATTGTTCTTTTGTAGGCATTCATGAGCCAGGTGTAGTAGGCATGCCTTTAATTTCAATACTTGTGAGCCTGAGTAAGGAGAATCACCATGAGTTTAAGGTCAAGTTGAGGCCAGCCTGAACTGAACTATGTAGCCAGTCTCAAAAACAACAAAAAAGTAAATATAGGCATATGTATTTGGCTCATTCTCATTAATTTTCTCATTATTGGAGATCTGTAATGCAATAGAAATATTAATATTGAATGTAAGAGGTCAGAAAAATCTCAATTTACATGAGAGAATGACATTATTACTCATATAAATTACCATTCCCTTTCCTACTATTTTACTATAGTAATCTTCACATGTAATTTAATTTTTTCACTGATCTTTAACTAATATGATATAATTGTACATTACTGAAAGAACAATATGGATTAGAGAAAGAAAAAATTTAAAATCTCTCCTTACATAGATTGTGGAAATCATGTTAAATTAATGTGACAAGATTTCAGGGATTAGTGGCTGAGAAGGGCTCACAAACCTTTCTCTGGGGATTGACAGTATTCTGTTTCTAAAAATTTGAGGTTCTTAACATTATCACAAACTTACCGAATTTAAGAAACCAACAATCATAATACATAAACAATGAAATTTCAAACTTTATTTGGATTTTACTGGTTGTTTCTTTTTCAATGTTAACATCGAATGAAGTCTATCATGTTGTACCTTAGTGTCTAAAAATATTACGTAGCTGTACACTTCTACAATTTCTTCTTTGTATACCTTGCATAATCAATTTTTAGAGAAGAAAATTCAAACTTCCATGCTCAATATAGTTCAAATTTTTCAATGATTAATTCAAGAAACATAAAGATTAAGTTTCTTGACTTGGTAAATCTACTCCAGTTTAGACTGAAACTCACATTAGGAATTGGATATTTCAGACAGCATATAAGAACTGCAAGAATCAAAAATTCAGAAACATAGAATATTAAGGACTTGAACTCTTGTATTCCATCCATTGACCTATAATGAATTTTCAAGGTCTCTTTTTTTGGGGGAGGGGTACGGTGATCAGACTCACGACCTCCCATTTTCCAAGCAGGTACTTTTGCCACTGAGCTAAATTCCCAGCCACTGGAATGGATTTTATTGAGAAAAACTCCCAAAGGAGCAAAGCACTGAAATTTTGAGTATCAAATATAAAAGCTAAAAGCAATTTTAATGTATTTAAATGTAACTAATTATTTCATTATCATAATTTATATCAGAAAAGCTATGAAATGAAGACAAACAGACATATTGTGGATAAAAATAGTAATCTGACAGATCTTATTATCATAACCATGACATGATTTGCCTGTGGATAGGTGTTCACAGAACTGTTTCTTTTACTAGCTAAAAGCCTTTGTGCAACTCTAACCTTGTTCAATTCATCATGTGCATTTCTATTATGACTGTCATTTTTAACCCTTGCATACTTTACTTCTTCAGCTCTTGAAAAATGTGATTTCCTTGAAAACTCAACCAACTAATTTATATGATTTTATGTAATATTCTTTGCTATGCTTCTGTTACATATACTACATTAGGTTGTGTCACCGTACTACAATAAATTGTCATCTTTCAAGAATAAAATTTCTTCATCTACAGTGGCCCCATTTTGCTGGGTCATTGTAAATCTTTTCACTGTGTGTCAGATAGTCAACAATCCACAAATATGTGAGAGGACTGAAGAATTAAGTCATTGTAAAGTTTCACATTTTTTTCAATAATTGAAGATAGTTCTTCCAATCCTTATCTCCAATTTCTTAAAGCAAATGATTTGTTTCATTTCTTTTAGTCAAAGGTAAATGTGCAATATCCAGTTAAATGTTAGGTTTTCATTTAACCTGAAGTTGCCAGAGTTGATCTCACTATATACGCATTACCTGAGGGAGGCTGACAACTACTTTACTAGTGCTTCTTTACTTTTCTACTTTAATATGGATACTGCTGTTGTATTAATTCCAAGTTAAACCTGTGTTTCTAACAGTTCAGGCATTCTACTAATTTTCAACTAGTCCTTAACTTAAATTCAAGGTCTTTTTCACTTAAATTGTCAGCAGTTCTGCATTTGGTTTCTGAATCTAAGTAAAGTATACGAGGAAATGAATTATTCAATATTATCAGTGACTAATACTGTTCTTCTTGTTTCTTTTTTTTTTTCACTAACACATTCAGGTGTACTTGTTGGTGAATTTTCTATGAAATCAACATTCATTAAAGCTATGTACCTCACTTGAAACACTAAATTCTTCACTTTAACTTCTGTTATATCAAAAACTGAAAACAATTAAGCACCTGCCTGGTAGGCGTGAGGTTGTGAGTAACATCCCCAATACAAAAAACAAAAACAAAAACAAAAACAAAAAAAAACCTGAAAACATACATTTTAACCTTTTTACATTGTTAATTCTCCAAGAATATTCCTGATTTCTTTGAGAAATTCAAAGAATGAAATTAGAATATTTGATATTATTAATAACTGACTGGTTTTAACTTAAGAAAACTACACATTGCTTATTCTGAAATTTCTATTCCTATAATTTACACATGATATATTTTAAACTTTCTCTTAAAGAATTGCATTTTGTACACTTAATGTTTTAATTATCTGTTTAAAAATAATACTTTCACGTATATATTATACGGAATGATACTTCTGGATTTCTGTTAATTTATATATGACAGTGACATAATTATATCTCTGCTCAAATTTAGTTTTTAAGCTGCTTTGAATAAAAATTTAAGATTCATTTGTATTGTTGATGACTTTTAATCTAGTTCAGAAACAATATAGGAAAACTATGTAAAAGTTTAGTTCTTTTCAAGGAATTACATTTCATAATGTAGGATGAGTAGGATAATTTGGTAATTTAACCAGGAATTTTTTACTTAGTATATTGGTCAGATTTTTGTTGCAGGGACCAGATGCTTGATGTCCAGAATTTAAAGAGTAGAAGTGTATGTGGCTTGCAGTTTCCAAGTATTCAGTATGTGTCAGGCTTCCTCCAAAGTAGAAACCTCCTGATAGAAGGATGTGGTAGCCAGGAAGCACAGCTGGGGAAAGAATTCTATCAGAGACTAAGTTTGAAAGAAGCAGGTATAAACCCAAAGGCCACACCTCTGTGATTTACCCAGACATAACACAAATGTGCTTTTATAATCTTCTAGATAGTCACCAAGTCAATAGATTTGATCAACAAGTTTAACTACTATAAGAATTATTTTAGGGCTAGGGTTATAGCTCAGTGGCACAAGTGTCTGCCTGGCAAGCACAAGGTTGTGAGTTCAATCCCCAGTACCAAAAAAAAAAAAAAAAAAAAAAAGAAAAAGAAAAAGAAAATTACTTTTATTTGCAAGTAATATATTTACTATAATTCTATAAATTATATATCACTGTTTGCATATACCTATATAACAATATCTGTAGGTGTGTATATATCTATATATATACACACATATATATGTTAAAGAAGTTACATAACTTTCAAGTGACTATAAGACAGTGCTTGTTTTATTCTCACTAAATTATCATTTCATTTTAATGCAATTTGACAAAAGAAATAAGAAAAAATGGCAGTTTCAAAGATTCAATGAGACAAATGAATTGCATAATCATGGTGTTATAGGATTGGATCTGAGAGTCCTTGAGTCTGAAAATAAGGAGCTTATCCTGCTTTTGTAATATAAAGTTGCAGGTTGCCTGACTTCCACAGCTGAAAATTAATTTTCAGTACATGTCAGTAAGAGACACGAGAAGGGTTTATTGGACAATGATTTGAGGACTTAGTTAAAAGTGGAGTGTGGGTGCTCAGAGAAACGAGATACACTGAGGCAGGAGATTAGGGTATGACTAACTGAGTATGCAGGTGTGACCTTGCAATCATGGAGTTCCAGGACATTTGCAAGACAGTTCCCAAAGCCCTGCTCCTGGGACCAATCAGAGAATAGTCTTCAGTGCTTCTCACAAGAACTCAAGCAGATTTTTGATAAGATGACCTAGAATTTACCTTTACTATGAGGAGTTAGAGATCCAAAAGACAATGGCCTTTAACCTGGGGGTGATTCATACCTCTTTGGCCCACACTGTGTTTTGCAGGGTGTATTTGTTTTCTTACCTTATCTGCCCCATGCTTTCACTACAACACATGTTTTTCTCTTTTCCTACTTTTAGTAAATGCAAACCCTTGCTACCTTTTGTGCTTGTTTTGCTTACTTCTTTGTTGAGGGCAAGAAGAATTTAGAAAGAATCTCTAGGAGTCTTCAGGACCTCCAGAACCCAGTAAAAACACTATAAGCCAGAGTTGGGGACAGTGGACCCTCAGATTATGATCGACTTCACATATGTACTACATGGCTTACGACTGGAATTTTAGGTTGAATTTATTACTAAAGACTGAGTTGCAGCTTGTCTGCAGTCGGCTGCTTGTGCTGTTGTAAAACAAGACTCAGGATGCTCCAACAGTATACATAAGCACATATAAGCATCAGTCTGAGCTCAGATGTTAGTGTTTGTGGATATGATTTTAATCAGCACTTTATTGCTATAATAACTGCTATTAAAATGACCCCCCAAAAAGCTAGAAAAGAAGTAAGGAAGGAAAAAGGAGGTAAAGAAAGCAGTTACAATTGAAAAGCACAGTGATAAAAAAGAAAAAGACAAAGGACAAACAGTGATAGGCCAGTTTTTAGTTCTGCAATTGTTGAGACTGAGAGAGCCTGAAACAGATCCTAGTGAGTTACAGACTATCCCAAGGAGAGAAAGGACACCAAAGAGACAGATTCCTGATGTTCTTACAGAAAGGGACTCTATTTGCAAATAATTATCACCTTTCACTTTATCCTCCCTTCCTGCAAGCCAAAGATATCAACTTGAATGATGAGAACAACATGAAATAGTTTCTGGTATATTGGCCACATATATATATATATATATATATATATATATATATATATACACACACATATATGTATACGTATATATAACTGGTGCATGCACTAGGAAAATTATTGGAGTTTCTGTTAATTCACATTTGTTACACAACAATTTTTATTATGTAAAGGTTAGTTAGCGATGCTTTGGGAGGTGTGGAATGCATTATGAATGGTTTCATTATTTCTTATGAGCAACATAGTTTTGAATTATAATTAACTTTAGTTACAACCAGCCCTCATGAACGAAGCTTGTAAATCAAGGGCTCTTTGTATTTTTAAGTGTATGTCAAGACTGGTTATCTAGAATTTGTATGTATTCTTACTGTCTGTTGAGTTCCACTGCAAATCATTTACATGTATTTTAAATTGACATCTGTGGTAACAATATTGTTGCCTCCTTGGTGAAGAAGGCACAGTTAACAAATGAAAAGTTCAGATCCATAATCCAGATTCGCAGGCTTATTGTCTCTAAGACGTTTAGAATCTTCAAGTCAGTTTCCTGGAAGGGAGAATGCTTGCAGTACTGTTTGTGTCTTGAACCTGCCATTAGGTACAATTTTAAAATCTCTATTTCCTTGTCTCCTTTCTACCTAGTTTTTATTTTTTCTATTTATATTAGTTGTGTCTGCAATCTGAGTAAGTGCACTGGATGTGGTGGGAGGGGGGGGGAGTTGGAAGGGAGAGGGAGAGAGAGAAAATGAGAGAAACACAGAGACGGAAAGGATATGTCAGTACTATTTAAGTATGCACATGAAGATTACTTAACGTGAGTATTTTGTTCCCTCCAGAGTAAGTATTGAATAGTTCCATATTATCTAAATGCAGGCCTGATAATTTCTCAGCTTAAGGGGACCCAGAGCAAATCTCACTTTATTAGATCTCAGCGGTTACAAATCGCTTCCTCTTAGAGATAAAGACAGGACTCCTCCTAGCTATCTGGGCTTCTCTTTTGTTTCCACTTTCCTTTTCATTAACTTTGAGCTCATACACCAACTCCTTCTGCTTCAAAGGTTCTGTAGCTCCAAAGTGATTTTCTTTTTGCTTACAAATCCCATTGACTATATTCATGATTTCTAATATTTATCTCCCTGCCCTTCCTTTAATACACAATCATTGACTCTGCTAATGAAGAAATGTGATTTCATAGCACATCTTTGGCAGGAGAAAATGTGATGTAGGGTGGAAAGCGTTTTATAATAAGTATAGTCTGGACTCAAATAGTAGTTTCATGCATTGCTTATTTCAGGGACTTGGAGAAATTTCTTAATATTTTTGACCCTCATGTTCTTGATATTTAAAAGAAGATAGGAATTAATTATATTTCTAGTAAAATTACATATGTTTGTTCCATAATTAACATTGAAAAAATGAAAATTCTACATTCTTTAGGAAACAAGCCTTAATAGCATATCCCCAGATAGTTCTGAAGTGAAGTTAATGAAGTCTTTGATCTTCAGGACCTCAGAGGTAACATAAGCTATTTTTGTGCATTGTTTTCACACTGTGTGCACATAGTTACATGCCTTGGTAAATTAAATATATTTTTTTCCTTACAGTTAAGTGCTATCTCTTCCCAGTTGAATTGTTTCTCTTAGAATTCCCTTCATGTTTATTGGTAATGAAATGATAATGAAAGTTCGCATTTCTTTTGTGGACAAACTTCATTGGGATAAACCCAGTTTAGTTTTGGTCAGTTATTTTTATATGCATATGATATGCCAAAACTTTATAATAGAGGTACATTTTTCATATGTTCTAAAATATAAATCACTTCTATAAATACTCTTACTTCTTTGTTTTAATATTTCTACTTCTTAGGCACTAAATCACTTTACAACTTCATCAGAAGTTTCAAGATCAAGGGTCAATTTTCTTAATCAATCTGTAACTTTCCAGAGGTAGTGGAGGAAACAATATGTGTGAAATTATTCCAAAAAGTAGATGGAAATTGTCTGCAGAATAATTCACAGTATAATTTGCATTATAAAATAGTGCTAGCTGGAACATAGAGCAGACAACCTTCCGTAAGAAAATTAAAACACAATTCATGAAAAGAGTACAATAAATTTCTACCTTTCCTTCTTCTACAACATGTGTCCATGCATGGATTGCTAGACTATTAGTTGAATAAATAATTTTCATTGAAAGATAATATTCCTACATCCTGAGAAATACTAATTTATGTTTTTCCCATCTTTTAATTGAAAATGGCAAAAATAGAATTTACTAGAATGCTTCTATTTGTGTGTCACATGCACAGGAATATACCATACAAAAATTAAAGTTCATTTGTCTTTAAAGTTATGTGTCTTAAACACCATTAGTCATCAGAGTATGTCTTAAATTAGCTGAAACTTCTTGTGTTGTGTTACCAGATAAAATGTTAAGGAAAATTGGTTGTTAATGCTCTCAAGGGTCATAATTATTGAAAACTTTATGTATTGAAAATAAATTCAAAATTTCATTAACTGTTGGGTTCTAAATGGATATAGATGTCATAAAAATGTTTTTAATATTTTCATTTCAAATTTATTTTGTATTAGACCTTTTATTTATTCTTATAGTTGCAGATTCCATTTTTAAGTTTTTATTAAAAAACTAGAATTAGTCAAACAGTAAAATACCATAAGAATGAATACATGCATTATTAAAACAAGTTTTTTTGCTATTTCTCAGACAAAGACAAACATTAATATGTACATCAGTCTAACTACTGTTTTATCCACACATTAATTGAGATGAAAATATGAAAATGAAGTCAGAGAAATTTACACTGCACAAGTTTACAAGCCAGGAAGACTACTCAAGATGGGGAAGACACTCAGAACTCGGTCTGAGCTCAGCTTCAGTTAAACAAAAAAACTGCAGCTGAGGTAGTTTAAGTGACAAGTATTTCCTCATTGACTTTACTCAAGGTAAAAGCAAAATTTCTCATATCTTCATAGTGAAAAGAATTTTATAACTTGGAGCAATCACCTGCAGAAATTAGACTCTTGAGCGCATAGTGCCGGCCTGAGCTACATAGTGCGACCCTGCCTCAAAAAAACCAGGGCCGGGAGTTTGGCTCAGCAGTTTAAGTGCCTGTCTGGCAGGTGCGAGGCTGTGAGTTCAATCCCCAGTGCCGCAAAAAAAGACATTGAACAATAAAAAGCCAACTTTCTTGACAATTTCTTTTCACAGAGATGTTTTCAGATCTTTGAGAAAGATATTCTTGTGTCATAAAACTAGCAAAAGCTTTTAAAAAGAGTTATATCTCAAAAAAGCAGGGAACAAATTTACAGTGGCAAGTTTTCCATAGTAAATTCGAAGAGATTTGAGGAAATTCAATGGTGTAGAGTGAAAAACAAGCTTGTCTTTTCACGTCTTGTTGTATTGAGAGTAATGGAAAATGGTTGTGACCAAAAAGGATTCAAAATCTCTCCACCCCTTCATGAAGCTTTTTATTTTTATCAGGCTTTATTTTCAAAGCAATTTTAGTTCCACAGAAAAAAAGATTGAAGGAAGGAGAGATTTCCTATATATTAACTACAACTACATATACACAGCCTTCTCCATTATAATCATCTTGGATCAGAGTCAACTTTCTACAATGGGTAACTCTAAATTAGGTACAATTAATCAAAGTCGTTAGTTTATATCAGGGTTTCTTTTTGATACTGAGTAGTCTATGATATTGCACAAATGCATAATAACGTAAATCTAACTTTGAAGTAACACATAATGTAGCTTCACTGTCCTACAAATCCTCTGTACTGTGTTCCACTTATTTATTCCCGCTAACACTTTCATCCCTGAGAATTAGTGATCCTCTTAATATCTCCACAGTTTTTTTTTTAATCTTTCCAGAGTATCATGTATCTGGAATACTATGTTATTTAGCTTTTTCAGATTTTTTTTTTTACTTTGTAATACGGATTTATAGTTTCTTCATATCTTTTCATGACTTGATACCTCATGTCTCTTTAGCATGAAATAAGATCTTATGGTCCAGGTGTATCTGAGTTTATCAAGTTTTCAATATGAATAAACATACTATACACATCTTTTTGCAGATTTGTGTAGACCTATTTTCAATTCTGTTGGCAAAATGCGAGGAGAGTGATTACTGAATCTTTTGAGCAGTCTATTTAATTTGTGTACAAGTCTCAAAATATTTTCCAAAGTGGCTGTATGGGATGTTTTTTGTTCCACATCTTAACAAACATTCAATATTGTATATGTTCTAGAGTTTTATTACCACAATAAGAGTGCAGTGGTACCTCTGTGAAATTTTATCTTATAATCTTAACCCCAAATCCTCTCATCTGGTTTGTTAATTCTTTGAAGTAAACATACATTCTAGAATTTCACTGCCCTAACCAACATAACAATATTCTTTTTTACATATCTTAAAATATTTTCCTTCTTTTAAAAATTTTATTAATACATGTTTGTTGTACATAGTTACATTTATTGTGGGGTGCTGGTACATGTACAAAATGCATATTTTCTAAGTTGAACATATTAAGATATTTTAGTTTGAATTTTTCTACAGTGATGAACTGTTAAGTTTATCATCATTTCAAAACTACTTAGTGTTTTGTTACCACACTGACTTTCTAATTTCATTTTTCTGTCATGCTCTTAAATTCACTTAAAACCACTGCAGTACACTTGGTCTTTCAATAATGTTGTTATTATCCATAGCAGTGAGTGCTATTCAGTTAAACAGAACCAAGGGAATGCATGTCCACAATGATGTTAAATTTTAAGGAATTAACTCATAAAATTTTAGTGGAATAAAAGCAGACTAGACAGATAAAAATTCAAGAAGAAATTGATATTTAGTCTTGCTAAGGATGCATTCTAGAGACAATTTTTTAAAATTTCTAATTATTTATTTATTTATTTATTTATTTTTACCTTGTTGGAGCTTCACAATCTTTTCTCTTAAAGCTTCCAGTTAGTTTATGAGACCCAGGCACACTACAAAACTTCATCCACTTTATTGAAAATTACTGATTTAATGTCATCATAAATTGAATGTTATCATGTAAGGTCAATTCATGGAATTGTTTGCATATAATCATTATTGTTTTACTGTTACTCTAAATTGGCAAAGTAATACATGTCATGTTAAAAGCTGTCATTTCTCTAATATGGGAAATCAAAAAGATGATACAAAAGTACATAGAATCTATTATGAGACAAGTGAAAAGAAAAATGAGCATGGGAAGTGAAGAAAAGGGAGGCTAATGGTAAATGGGTATTATCAAAACTTATTATGTGCACCTATGAAATGCCACTCTGAAGCTTGACATTTTGTAAAATTAATATAAACAAAATTTAAAAATCAAAATAAAAAATCCAAAAAACAGGTCATGTAACAATGGCATTTATTGAAATAACAATTTTCAAGGCAAAAAATTTAAAAAGTAAAATTTCAAATTAAGAAATGCTATTGGAATCTTTGAAAAAGCAAAGCGTATAAGATATTAATAGCTTGTTATTTAATGGCATATTTAAGTTTTCTTATCTTTGTAGTTTACCTCTAAAATATTTAAACATATATACATGAAATTTTAAAACATGAAATATACATATATATGTACATGTATGAAAAGTGATCAACACAAAAAAATCTCCAATTAAATGCTAAGTAGCTCATATTTTAGCAAGCGATTTCTACATGTCAAGAAATGTACAACCAAAACAATAAGTATAAATACTAAAACGGATGCAAGAGTAAATGAACAGGATCACTTTTCATTTGCATGTTCACTAACATCTTTCTTAAACGCTTATCTGCCTGCTCTTTTTTATGATTGTTATAACATATATGATTGTTATATAAAATTGAATTACAATTAAGCTACTTTTAAGTTATTAATCTCTTTAATAATCTGTAGGTCAATTTTAAATAAATAGAACAAAGATCATCCTTATGAATTGTAGATAGATAACCTGCTCATACATGCAAATTTTATAATCATAGAGGTTTTTTTCATTAAACATATTTGATGCAGAAAATTTCATAAGGAATATAAGTTATCAAAATGACAGTATTTTGTGATATGAATGTTTAAATTAATGAGTCTATGTATTGGCAAATGACTTATATATCTTATTTTGCTTCTGAATTTCTAAAACAATCATTTAAAATCCTGCTTTATTTTCAAAATTCTGTCTAGTTGACTTCTTTTCTAATGGTATTCATAAATTCTTTACCAAGTACAACCTAACACTTAATTACTCTAATAAATAAATTCCCTCAGCTAATTCTTGTATCATTGCAATTCAAGTAGTTCAATATAAATGATTCTGAAAATCTGAAGAACCAAGGTATTTTTTTAACTGATCTTTCATAATGAAAATTAAGACAGAAAAGGAAATCTCTGTTTGATCTTGATCATTTAGGTTTAGAATTTATCACTTTTATTTAAAAGGGTTTTGTATATATGTAATGTCATCAATATACTTATGATCATTAAAAAAAAGAAAAATCCAGCAATCACTAATTGCACATTCTAAAAAAAGAACTTCATTATCTGTTATAATTTGATACTTCATTAAAGCTTTTTTTGTGTATATCATACTCTTTCTCATCATCAAAGAGTATGTGAGGCTCATTAACTATCTTGAAATGACAAATTACTTTCTTTCTTTGACTACAAGCTTCTCTTCTTTTTATGAGTATTTTCCTTTCAAGATTACATTTAATCTTTTTTTACCCTTTAAATGATTTACTCCTTAACTATCATGAACAATTTCATAATTAAATGTTTTGAAAGAAGAAAAGCTTATCTATTTAGCCAAAAGCATATAGATTGCCTCACTGTATAAAGAGTCTTTATCCCTAAGCGTGTTCAAATGAGTGTATGAGGGAGATTATAAACACCAAAATAATCTTTAAGCTTGATTATTAGAGATGCTGTTAATAATTTAAAATTTTAATGGACTTGAGAATTTCCTATTTTTTTCATTATGCTTAAATTATACAGTTAAACTTACTCGTACTGATAATTATGAAGAATATTACTGTTGTTAGATCATTTAAATATGGGGGAAATGTTCCTCTGTGACATCAGTAAATGATATTGAGTATTTATTTTTTGGCTATATGTTGCTTGTTCTGATATCAAAGGGTGAATTTTGTCTGCATTTTACTAGCAATATAAACAACAAATACACTAGCTTTCACAGAGCTGAATTTATGGGTTGGACATCACAGAAGAACCATCGAAGTTCTAGGTCCTGTAAGGAGCTATGGAACAGAGCCTGTGCGAAAGTCAACCTTTTCTTGTTTGAAAATGGAGAAAAGAGAAAAAAATCAGTAAGAATGGCAGGAAAATATACATTCCATTAGTGGGACTTCAATCTCACAAATTCAATTATGCCTTTATTACATGAGTTGTTACTGCTTATCAAGAGTGTAAACAGACCAAACTTTACCAAATACTATACAGATAATTACTTTGGATAGTATCTCAGGAATATTGGAGTGAAGTTCAAAAATAAGCCTTGGCCTAATGTTCTAAATCACATGTCATTGTCTACTTCTGTGTTACAAAATTTAAAATATTTATCAGTTTTTACATGGGCACGTATAATATTGCCAGAGTATAATAAAAAAGATCTGACTAAGTTTCTTCAAATAATGAATTCTTTATAAGTGCATGTGTTATTAAAATTTACCTAGTTAGTTATAATTTTAATTAAAAGATACATAGACTTTCTGTTTTAGTGCACTTTATGGGAAATTTTATGATTACAATATTAATGTACAGGAAATACTATATATTAACAAACTAAAACAAAAGTTATAGTAACTGATTTGAAAATCTGAGACTATCATATATGTGAATATATACATATATGCATATAAATATTTATATATAGTCATGTGTATATATGTTGACTAAAGTCATCTTTTTATTTATTTTGAATGTTAGCTTTAGGATGTGTGGCTACAAAAAGAAAAAAAGTGGGGAAAACAAAACTTACTTGAATAAGTCTGGTTAGAGAACAAAACACATTCATTTTCAATAGATGTCTGGCATATATTCTGGTAAAGATACTTGTACCTTGTTGACTTCAGATTTGGCTAAACATGGCAACAAAAGCTAGCATTCTATAGTAATGAAAGATCATCATTTTTCTTCTTTTATTTGGTATTTATACCCCCCAAAATTTGAATTTTTCTTCTTAATATGAAGAGTTTTCAAATGGCAAATATTTGTCTTTTTACTTTTACATGTCTTTGCCAAGCAAATGTCATCAAATGAGTCTATTAGCTTAACATGCCTAACAATGTTTTCATTATTTCAATTTATTTGACCAATACTTGGAAGATTTACATGTAAACCTTGAAGCTAATAACATTTATCCAAATAGTCAAGCTCATGAAGTAAAAAATATTTCTGTGTTCCTATTCTCTTAGACATGTTATTTGAGAACCTAAATAGTTTTAACAATACTTTCACACTTCTTCGGTCACTGTACTGGAAATTATTAATTCCGTAAGTTGAACAGGTTTGTTAGTGCTAAGGAAGGTACATATTTTGACGACCCCTTGTAAACACAATGGATCGATCTTAACATTTGTTTCATTCTAAAATGACAATACGGTGGCAGTGTAGTCTGTCATACATAGTAAGTAAGTAGATAGGAAGGTAGAAATAAATAAGTGGGTGCATATGCATTTTGATTACATAATAAGTAAACATCAAATCAGCACAAATCTAAAATCAAGAACTATAATGAAATCAACTTTGACAACTCTTAAATCTACTCTTGCTTCTTCCTTTTATCTCTGCTTATACCTAGAGGCAGTTCATATGTTGAATTTTCTTGCTATTTTCCTACATAAAGACAGTGTTACTATATGTAAGATCAGCCCGGCATGATACTTGTTTAGAATTTTTTATTTAGTTTTGATCTTCTGGGACTTACTGATTTTATGTTTAATCTTGCTTAGATTGTTACTAATTTATATCCATATTGCATATATAAAGGGGAATTCCTTTTATAGCTACATTTAATATAACATTATAAAAACATTTTATTCTCTATTTTTAGTTTCATGGCTTTCATCTATAAAAATGATAATGAAAGAACACTATTATTTTTTCTCTTTCAAATATGTTATGATCCTGTCCTTGGTAAACAACCATTTTGCTAGATTTTTAACCATCTAACATAATAATCTTTCTCTTACAAAATATGTTTATTTCATTGTATGTTAGTCCATATGCATTCCCCCAAATTGGAAATCGTTATTAATATTAACTAGATAGTGTTCCAACTGTCTTTGACTGAACTATGTGGAAAATATCATCAGTTGAGTTAAAAATGTGTACCTTGCTCTCTCAATATGTTCTTTCCTCTGTAACAAAACTGTACAAAACAAAAAACCCCAAACTCAGAGAAAATAGAGCATGTGTGGAGATTGCTAAGATATTCAATAAAGCAATATATTTTGACTGAACCTTGAAAAGCATTTTATACTTTGTATATATTCATTTTTTCTAGTACAATTGTTCATATCCTGAATTTTTCCAAGGGGTGTGTGTGTGTGTGTGTGTGTGTGTTTGTGTTTTAAAGATTAAGCTTCCATTCAAGGTTGAAATTCTTTTATAGTACCAAACTTTTATTTACCTTGGCAGGCCTCAAATTTCTTCCATATTTTTCTTATTTCAAATACATTCCTAACTTCTCTCTCTAGACCAGTTGAGTAGAATCGGGCTGATAGCTTGTTGTTTTCTTCTTGCAAATTCAATTATTCTTCTAGTCCTTTTGCTCCTCTGATCACAGGGAAGAAAATGAGTGTCATAAAATACTGAAAATATTTAACTAACAAGTCAGCCCTCCACTAGGTACTTCATTTAATTTATAATTCTCCTTCTTCTCCTGTAGTAGGGTACAATAACTATCAATGATAATGATTTGCATAATTTTTCTATGATCTGTCACATTTTTATATATGTTGGAAAATGTTCTCTATGAATTTTCTTTGGACGTCCTTCATCAGCTTTTGATCTGGACTAACTTTTAAAAATATTTTCTGTAATGGACTCAATAGTTTAAGGACTTGATTCTCAATACAGCAATGTGCAGAGATGACCTATAGAGTGTGGGTCATGGGATGCTTGGATTCATTCATGAATGAGTTCATAGCTGAACGGGCCAATTTGGAGGAAGTAGGTCACTATGACTATTACCTGGAAGGGTATATCTGATCCAGAGCACAGTCCCTGCTTTACCTCAGCTTTCTGCTCACCATGAAGAGAACAGCTTCGCTGCATTCCAAACTTCCACTACAATGTTCTTTGTTGCCTCAAGGCTACAGAAATGGAAGCAACCAAGCACAGACTCAAACTTCTGAAACTGAGCCCAAGCAAAACTTTCCTCTGTTAACTCACAGCAATGGAAAATTCACGCACACATTTACAAGCTGATCAGCTTTTGAATGAAAAGTAATATCCCCTTTTTGTAAAGTCTAGGATAATAAATGTCATGACTATCTCTGGGACAAAATTTGAACAAGTCTTTTAGTTTTCTTTAAAATAGTGGAGTTGCCTAAACTTGGCCCTTCTGAGTAATGACATGAAGCTCCCAAATATCTCCTCTAGAACCAAGTCTGCTTCTGTATTAGTACTCCCATGGGACATATGGGCAAGGAACACGGATGGCTATACTTGGTTCATTCTGATCACTTTGCCGTAAGTAAATCCTTTTGTTGCTATACCTGGACTCTTTTTTTGTTTATTTGTTTCTGCTGTCATTTATAAAATCACGGAGACTAGTTTGGCATTTGGCAGGGATAGTTTAATTCCAGATGCTTAAAAATTCTTGACAGGATGCTTTCTCATTGACACATCTCTGTAAGGGATTTCCAGTGGGTAGGCTTTCTTCAAGAAACTGCAAAACCTGTTACTTCCTTTAAGGCATTTGATCCAAGGAAAAAGTCAGCTCCTTAAATTTCTGTTACTCAAGGCCTTCCCAACACTGCCTCTGTTTTGTCAGGTTGTAAGGATGTTTGACTTTCACTAGCAGACTTCAGGTAGAAGTTGACACCAGCGAAGTGCCATAGGCACTTTCGCAAGAATTCTTCCCTGCTTAGCCTCTGTTACTCTGGTGGACGGTGTTTGCAGTACTACAGTTAAAATGATACCCAAAGTCTCATAATCAAGACACATTTTGCTTCTTAACTGAAACATAGTTTATCTCATGGGTCTACTATCATTCTTTGTTGCTTGTCCTGACACAAGAAATGTGTCATAGCCTGTGTAGCCTATGTATGCTACCATCATTGAAAACATTTTTTACTGGAAAAAAGTAAAATGACAACTGAATTAAACAACACATGAAGATGTAGCTTCTTTATATATATATATATATATATATTTTGCAAATTCTTTAATTCACCATAAGCTGATAAGAGTGTTGCTAATACTACCACAAATTTGTCCCCTCTTCACATATATCTATAAGAGAGATGACAATCTTTTTGTTCTTGTGAAATGGAAAAATAACTTAGAGCTCTCTATATTCTTACAAATCCTTTCCAAGTATCAATTTTCCATGTTTTCTGCAATATTTTCTTATATAAGCTGTTGAACTTATTGCTCATTAGTAATTTTTGGTTGCTGTTTGCAATTTTTATCGGCATGTATTTTTCTTTCACCTAACACCAATCATCTTCAGTACTGAAGTCATGATGAACACATTATAACATATTCATACAGAATTCAACTCAATTCAAATGTATGTGATTGTGTACTATGAAGTCTCTACAATCATGCTGAGCAAAATTACATGAAGACAAGGACAAAAATAAGCAATTTGGATATGGTGTGTAAAAGAATCTTTATCTGATCTATTATAATTGAATAACCCAACACACAATGTTCAGACATCTAAAACAGTGCTTTTCCCTTTGTTTTTATTTCTACTTTTAACACTAGTGTGCCAGTATTTCCTGTAAGTACAATACACGCTAATTACTACTTGAAAAGAGGAACTAAGGTGTATTTTGTGAAACAAAGCTCAATATTTTTAGCATAACTTCAACAAATCAAGTAGCTATATCATTTTTCCTATATATTTTCTCAACTATTAGTATTAATTTCTATGTTGACTGATTGGTGACAGTAAAATACAGCCTACATAGTTCAATAAATGCGTGGATTTTTATTTGGATATGCCTATGCCAAAGCATATCTGCATATCATTATTTTACCCAGTGCCTCATACTACTTTGCATCATACAGACAGACCTAAATATCAACATTTTTCCAAGTAAAGTGAACTCATTTTTAAAATTTAAATTATGTCATTATAATTTGGACCTTACTAAATATTTTATTTTTCTAGTTACAGTGGTATTTTTGTAAGAGTCATTTTAATAATTAGTGGCATGTTGCTATTATCTCATGAAGGTTTGTCACTGAAGTGTTATTCATTCACTTTTATGCATACTAAATTCTAATTTAGGTATCTATTATTGTTAATGTGGTTATCTTCTTTGGATTTTGTTCAAATATCTGTACTTGTTCCTTGCATTTTTGAGAAATGACTTTCTTTACAAATTCTACAAACTATAATGCAGTGTTATATTTCAGAGTTCCAGAGCACATCTTCTGTTTTTAAATTTTAATTTGCTAAACCGTATTCCAATTTGAAAGCAGAGCTTTGTGGCTGCTCTTGGAGTTCTGTACTAAAGTTTCCTTTCTATTAGTCAAAATGTTTTGGGAATTTGCAAGATCTTCAGCATTAATATTACTAGTTGGCACTAAAGATTTTTAGTCATTTAGTTCTGCCTATAGGACTGGATTTTTGCTCAGTACTACCACAATATTTAAAATATAATTCATTTAAGATAATAAATGAGTATTTAAAGTCATATTGATTTTTCCTATTATTCTTTCACACTATCATCAAGGATATTTTGGTTATTATTTTTGGCTTCACTTTCTAGTTCTGCAGCTCAAGAGCATTACATTACATTTCTTTGTTGAATTTCAAATAATGAGGATATGTCAGCAGTGCTAAGGAAGTTATTCCAGATCTTATTAAATCCATACAGACTCCAGTCAGCTTTCTTTCTTTCTCTCTTTCTCTTTTTTTTTTTTTTTTTTGTCCTTGCTATCTCTGCCCACTTAATCCTCCTATGCCATCTAATTTCAAAATGTGATTGTCACTCTGAGGTATCTTTTACTTTTTCATTCCCTAAAGGACTATAGGCTTTTCCATCATAAAATCAATATGCCAAGATGATAATCTCTTTGTAGTCTATGTGGCATATGATTGAAGTAATAACAAAACAGCCGTAATTAAATTTTTCCATTGCTAGTAAGATATTGTCTACAGAGACAAGTGTAGTTTGGTGATAAAACACATGTTTTTCATTCACGTTTCATGTTAGTTTTCAATGGAAGTTATTAAAATTTTACAGTTCGTTCTAATATGTTTACCACTGAGCCAATATGGAGTATTAGACAATTCTTAGTTCAAGGAAAGTAAAAATCATATTGAATTATGTTTCAAAGTAACTATGTAGCTTTACATTTAATAAATTTCATACAATTTGAAATTATTCATAGTTGCATATTCAATTATTCTTTTGATAAATAAACAAGTTATATTATGAGAGTGACTCATCAATCTAAGAAACAATACAGGCATGCTATTAACATTAGGAAATATATATATAGTGTTAGATATACTAATTTGTTTATTGCCTTGCTGCTTTGTCTCTGAGATTTCAATACCCTTGCATTGGGATTGTATGAGATTAAGTATAGCGATCCACGGTGACATAATGCAATTTAAGGAGAAAGAAGCTAGAAATTTACATTCTTCCTGCTAAGAATTGGGCTATGGACACTAAAACTATGATTTCTTAGCTGAACACTTTAACCTGTGACTTTCTATTCTGAGTGAGTAAAATACCAAAAAGTACAGTGACATCACTTGTCATAGTCTCAGGGAGAGTCACTTGGTTGCATAACCAGCACTAGTACTGTAAGGCACATTTAGTTTATTTTTTAAATTTTTATTCTTTTTATTGTTTTGGCCTCCAGCAAGTATCCTTCTAGTAAATTTTATGAAGTTTGTTCTTAAGCATTCTCTGAATGTTATCTTTCTTTTTTTTTTTTTTTTTTCCTTTGTACTGAGAATCAAACTCAGGACCTCGCGTTTGCCAAGCAGGCACTTGTGCCGCTGAGCTATATTCCCAGTCCTTATGGTCTTTTCTTTGCTATAACGAAATAAAAATAATAACTCATCCAACAAAATAAAATTATTTCCCTCACATGCCGTGAACTAATTCTATCCGACATAAGACTGAGAGTTCTAAACCTGAAAGACCTCAGAGGATGTCATACCTTATAGCATTTTTTGTTTTGTCATTCAAAGTGTGTTAGCTTTGCCTGTATGATCCAAGCAGCGGCCCCAGTTTTCAAGAGAAAGAAAGAGAAGAAAGAAAAAAAATGGATAAAATGTCTTAATGTACTTAATTCTACCTCTCAGAAAATATCACTCTTTTCTTCTGCTTGTTTTCCAAAACACCAGTTTTTCTGCCTTTGATCACAATTTAATTTGATGATTATCAGCCAGGTATAGTGGTGCATGCCTGCAATCCTAGCACCGGGGAGGTTGAACCAGGAGGAACACTGTGAGTTTAAGATCAACTTGAGCTATCTAGTGAGCTCAAAACTGGCAAGAATTGCATAGTGAGACCCTGCCTCAAAAACAAAACAACAACAACAACAACAAAAACATGATTATCTTTTAGCAACAGAAGCTAAGTAGAGTACCTATGATTTATTATAGATTTCTCTATGTCCTCATTTGGCCTCCCAAATGTCCACAAGCTCTCTATACACATAAAGTATAATGAGTCATTTCCTGACCACAAATAACAAAGGATAGCTTTAATCAACTACTATGTGTAACCTTCAATGTTCTATTCCATATTAGGATTCAGATCATTGAGTCAGATGATTATAAGTAAAAATACATAGTGAAACAATTCCCGACCTCTAAAATAATTGAG
>RJWM01005721.1:0-89749 GCA_004363535.1 Dasyprocta punctata
CACTACAGATGGGACAGATACATACAGAACTTGGTGAAATTGAAATTTATCTTGGAAATGGAGAGAACATCTGGGCAGACTCAGATGAAAACAAAATACCACAATCAGCTTATAATACAAGCCAATTCAAATGGAAAGAGGCGATTCTCAAAAAAGAAAACCCATTTTGAGAATAAAGGAACATACTCAAAACCTACAGCTTAATCTTAATGACACTTCATTTTTCATTTGCTTTATAGCAGCCTTCTATCCAGGGGCAAAGATTGACAGACTATTCCCTTAATTTTAGCTGTTCCCTTCACTATGACTCAGGGACTGGAATTCACAGACAAGACAATAAATCAGAAAGGACAGTATTATAACAGAGAGAGGAAGAAAAGAATGATGAAAAATTCCCTTTACATGCATTCTTAATAATTGATAAAAGATACCTAGTTTGCTGAGTCCAGTTATGTATTTTTCAAGACAGAGACATTTGTTTCTGGCTTTTCCTGTCTTGACATAGAGTACTACTTCTCATTTTCTATTAATGTCATACTCTAGTCAATTTATTTAAGACAAAAATAAATTGGGCTTGATTCTGTAAATATTCTTACTTGCCATGCTCTGTGCACTTTGAAAGCAATGTACAACTTTGTTGACTGAAGAGAACCTTTATGCAAACATCATCTTTTGAAAGAAATACACTTGCATTAGCCAACAATTCACTGAATTTAGAGTTTCTCCCAATATAAAGCTAAAGGCAAGCTTAATTTGTCACCTTCAAAACGTAGATGTCAGAACTTTTAAGCTTTTCTGATTGTTATTGACCAAATCTCACTTGATTCTTTTCCTCCTGTGTCAAAAGAGAAAATTACAACAAATTTAACTAACTTTCCAAATGACCTACTTCTGACAGGCATGATAAACAAGTCGTCTCTGCTTTAACTTTTACAGGGAAACTAACTTTGAAGTGACCAATCTGTTGTTTGCTCCCTGAATACACTTTCCTCAACCCTTCTTGTCTATACAGTCAGTCTCCTCTGCTCAGCTCATTGGAACACTCATTCTGTTTTGTAGAATCACAAATAAAGGCCAACTGAGATTTTTAAGTTAAATTTTTGTGGTAGTTTTGTCATTGAATGAGACCTTAGGGAAACTACAGCAGACTGGGATTAAGGGATCTTTGGCTGAACTGGAGAATTAGTTAAATGTTCCTACTATTAATCAAAAGTACCAATGTTGAGAGTTAAGAAAAGCAGGTCTGAAATTGACGTATACTTACTCTAGTTCTCTTGAACCTGCAGGGTAACTATATTAAGTCAAGCCTATTGCACTGTCTATTCATAGCTCAGTTAAGGTGGCTGGGGAAGGTTTGTAAAATACAGACAGGTTAAAGATGTTTTCTGATAAAGCAGCAATTTTCCTTCAGTGTGTAACTAGTTTCTTCAATTCTTGTCTTTAATTCTGTTTCTCTTTTGTGAGTTTAGAAGTTAACACACAATTTTTTAACCTGACAAATGTCTTTATGCATATTGTAGTAATTGCATATAAATAAATTACAAACTACATAGAAAAGTTCCAGTGAGCTTTATGGTTGTCACCCATATTTTATGTGAGCAGGGGAAAAACATGTTTGTTCAAAAATCTACTTTTCAACCGGCTATATTATTTATTTTGCTGAAAGCTTTTGATCTTATTATGCCAATCTCTAAGTGTTTTTCCTTTCATTTTTTGTAATCAGTTTCTCCATCCTCATTCAACAATGCCCATTCTGTTTCCAGATGTGCCACATCTGAAGAGAATTGCTCTGCCTCTCATTTAGAGTGAAAAGAATTTATTTATCTTTAACATTTGTGAAGCAATTTCACATAAAATACTGAGTGATGATGGGTATGGTAATATTCAGGTGAAGCAAAAATCATTTTTGATTCTTCATTTATGTGGGAATTGGTCAGGAATCTGCGGAATTCAATTCCCTTTTCTTAGAGGAAAGATATCTTTTGTGTTTTTCATATAGCAAAGAATTTAACCTCAGCTTGACAAAGAAGTAAAATGTTAACTCTACTAAATGCAAATACTATCCTAACATAGGGAAAGAGGAGGGCCTCAAAGCCCTGACATCCCCCTCATTCTGACAAGGGATTCCACGCTGTTCACTCCTGTGGGTCCAGGCCCATCAGAGAGACCGGGTGAGGCTCTTTGTAACAATAAATGTGCAGGGCACAGAGGCAGACAGAGAGTGGACAACACGTTCAAATAAATTGCCACCCACCACCACAGATGGGTAAACAGCAGAATAAGCATAGTTTAAAAGATAATTAGAGACTTGGAGAAAAATTTAAAGAAATCACTCAGTAGCATAGAAATGATTTGGTAAATAGGAAATATTAGTGAATTGATATGAAGACTGTCATGAACAACTGGCTAATATTTTTAATCCTGGAGAAACAAATACAAATAACAGAAGTGGAAATAATAGTAAAATAGATGGTAATTGTTCAAGAATAGTAGTAAACACATACATTGCATTTTTTTATATGTCAGGTACTTTCTATGATATTTAATATTTCTTAACTAACTTAACCTTAATAACAGTCCTATGAGTAGGCATGTCAGGAATCCATAGATACAGAAATCATAATAAGTACTGCAAAGTTTAAGTACAAAACACACATCTAGACATACTGTATTCAAATGATAATTGCCAGATTATAAAAATATATAGAAAAGATAACTAGAATTTAAAAAATAGTAAGAATTATTAGACTCATAACAAATTTTAAGCAGCAGATAGTGACTTTGATATGTAAGAACAAAATAACTATAGGATTAACTAGCCAATAAAACTGTTTTGAAGTATAAGAGGATTATAGTAATACTTTAATATGAAAACAATGTTTACCATCAACATATTTGCATTAAAGGAATTTACAAATACAGGTAGTTAAGGAAGCAGAAAAAGGATTGTAAGCATACAACTAAATTGAAGTATTGTCTTATAAATAATACTAGTCATGTCTAATTTAGGTTATAGAAGAGAATAAAATTAAAATACTTCACTGTAATAGTATGTGATTCAGAAAAGAGTTAACAGGAATCAAACTGCAGAAAGGATCATATTATTTGATAGAGTAAAGAATGATACATATTTTATCAAGTGTGAAAATTTCAAAGGTAATAACCAAAAGAATAAAAACAATATGCATTACTCCCAAGTCAGTTAAAGAAAAAAGATGAACTAAGAATTAAACAAATATAACATCCCAATCTATCCAAAAGACAACAGGGAAAATAGTAAAAGTGAGAAAATAATCCAAAACAAAATGGTAAAAATAGATCAAAAGAGATTTACAACCATGACATATTTAATATTTTTCAGTTGAAAGACAGAATACTTAGAATATGTTACCACAAAGTATGGCTTTTGATGTGTTAAGTACTTTGAACTGATGACAGTTGGAAGGAGCTCAAAAGCAAGTTCTCCCTGACCTTCTCCTGTCCTCCACCCCTTTCTTTACCCTCCCCTAAAATGATTCATAAAATACAGAGTTCCTCTTCCTCAAGTGAGTCATAGAAACTGGAAGTTCTGTCCTGTCTTCTGAAGCAAACAACAAAACCTAGAAGGGTGTTTGTCTTGGTTACAAAATACCCTCCTTAACCAAAGCTAAAGGAGGGAAGGTTTCATTTTAACTCACAGTCTGTACAGGATTCATCCCCTCATCAGCTAGATCCAAGGCAGGGTGGCATCACAGAGGAGCAGGGGTCCATTGCACGGCAGGCAGGAGAAAGGAAGCAGCTAAGCAGAGAACCTAACTTTCTCTTTTATCCCATTCAGGCTAGAAGCCTTTTGGTTGATGCCACCCACACCCAGAACTATAACAAACCCATCAGTAGACTAATTTAGTATCACACCCTTAATTCCAGTATCACATCCTTAATCTACATTTACACACCCTACATCCAGCCTCTTCTAACCCCACCCCCACCTTGTGACAGCATGAGGCTTTGGTCAGGGGGACATCTAGATACAAGCCATAACAATGTCTCTTTTCTTTCTTCCTTCTTTCTGGAAAATCCTAATTCCAGAGGGGTCCTGCACCAGACCCAGTAGGAAGGAGTGCTAAACAGAGAGGCCAAGAAGCACCCGAAGAGGCAGGCCTGCTCTGTTCCCACTCTGTCTATAAACATTAGCTTGTACACATTTATGTTTATTCACATTTCTGCGCAGCCATCCATTCTTCTTTAACTCTAAGCATAAAAATAGTTTGCTCTTATCTTGGGTCTTCATTTATGAAGCTTTCCATGACACATACAACTTTCATTACATAATTGTGCTATGCTTTCCTCTAGATAACCTGTATTTTATTTTATTTTATTTTGTTTATTTATTTTTGGTACTGGGGATCGAACTCATGACCTTGCACTTGCCAGGCAAGTGTTTATGCCGCTGAGCTAAATCTCCAGGCCTAGATAACCTGCATTTCAAAATTCTGTGACACTTACAATGGGTGAGGAAATGCATCATACCTTTCCGCTCCTTCAGTGTTTAAAAACAAAATTTAGCTATTCATTGAATATAAGTGCTACACAAAAAACCTAAGTAAACAGGACCAAGAGGTAGAGAAGGGAAAGAGAGGAGAGGAAGAGGCTGAAAAATAATTAAAATGTACCGTGCACATCTGCCCACTGCCACGATGAGCGCAATCATTATGTACTGCAAACATGTACAATCAAAAATAAAAATTTACAAAAGGTCATATTTACACTACTAATGTCCAGTAGCAAAAGATGAAATGTTGGGAGGCAGATCTTAAAATCTCCTTAAATTCTCTGTAAACAGCCTCCTATGCTGATTGCATAAGCAAAATGCTGCATTTGTTGGGCAGTTCTTTCTCCTATCACGGAGAAGGGCACCACCTGACATCAAGCCTTCCGCTAGTTGTATAAATAAGTGCACTGCAGTGGTTGGGCATTCCTTTTTCCCATCAGGAGAGGGAGCTCCACCTGACCTTCACTTTCAGCATTCTAACTCTGGTCTCCAATTTTTCCATCCTCCACCTTTCTCTCTCCGGAGTCTCAAGAGTTGTGCTGGACACAGCAATTCAATGGGAAAGTACTTTTTTTTAAAGACACAGCAGCTATCTTAACATCAATGAAAACATTTATGCCAAAAGCACTGTTTTCAATGAAGAAATTAAAAACATTTATTAATTTACTGATACCTCACATAATATTACTGTTTATTTCTTCTTGCAGTGAATTGAATAAAGGGCCTCACACAGGCTAGACAAGAGCTCACCACTGAGCTACAAACTCAGATCCTAGGTCTTATGAAGATCAATATATGCCAGCCAGGATTGCAGGCTTATAAATAATTTACTTAAATCACACTTCAGTCCAATCATGTGGATGTTATATCTACTGTTCAGGTGAGACAACAAAGGGAGGAAGTGTAAGCAAATTGCTCATGGTCATTTAGCGAGAAAAGACTGAAGTCAGGTCTTGAACTCAGGGCAATCAGTCTCAAATCCATAAAGTTAACTGCCAGGTTATGCTGTCCAATGAAAAGTTTAGTTAGTGTACTAGAAACCTGTAAACATCAACTTTAATGCTGTCAAATGCATAAAGTAAAATTTGACAAAACTGCAGGGAAAAGAGACAAATACAAAAATAATAGCTGTTTCAACACCTTTCTAAATTATCAAAAGTTTATGAAGACAAAAAATTGCAAAAGAAAAAAAGTGTGCAACACAATCTTAACAGAAATCACTACACTCTGTACCCTTTAGCAAAACTATAACAGGCAAGTATGATGCATTGGTTATCTACTACCAACTAACAAACTACTTCAAAGAACAGTGGTTTTGAACCACATTTTCTTATCTCACGGTTCCTGTGGGTCAGAAATTCAGGCATGGGCGCCTCCAGCTCAGGTTTTCTCATGAGGTTTGGCCAAGGTGTTGGCTGGGGCTGTGGTTTCATCTCGAGGTGCATCTTGGAAATTAGTTACTTCAAGGTCATTCCTGTGGTTCTAAATAGACTCAGTTCCTTCCTGTTGGACTTGTGGGGGCAACGAGGGGGTCTCACTTCTTCGTGAGTGCTGGCTGGGCCCTCTGCCATTTCGTGTCCATACGGGCCTTTCACAAGCCCCCTCACCAGGTGGCAACCAGCCTCCTCAGTGCAACCAAGAGAAGAAAGGGAGAGTGAGAAGGAGAAGGAGAGGAGAGGAGAGATGGAGAGTGAGTAACACAAAATAATGGAAATAAGTAAAAACATATTTATAACAGTAATACAGCACATTTGGTTTTCAACTGAAAGAGTACTTCAAAATTATAACCCAGATTTGGCTTTTGACTCACTGAATACTTTGAACTAAAGGAGATGGGGAGAAACTCAGAAGTCAGGGCCTTCTCTATTCCTGCCAATAGCTACAGGATTTTATAACTCAGACACCTACTTTTATAAGTGAATCACTAAATTCAGTGCAGCCTGAAGAGAAGACAATTAGTTGAAGCTGGGAACACCAGAAGATAAGGTCACTAATCATAATTTTAGAGGTTTTCTAGCACAGGTAATAAACACAAAATACAAAACAGCACAGTAGGATAGAATGAGGAGAAGGAAGATTATAAGAGAAACAAATGGCAAAACTTCACTGGCCTTGGCATATTTCTGAATTAGATGATTCAGTTGCAAGTGTCTACTATGCTTTATAACATTAGAGCTGTAGGCTATGTTGTATATGTAAAATATGATATTCAAAAGAAAGTCATCATCATCTGAAAAAAATAAATTCTGCCTATATTAGATTAACCTTTTGTAATCGATTTCATTGAAAATTAAAATCATTGCTTTTCATGTGATTGCAGTCCTTTGGGAAGATTACTTTATCCCCTTGTGCTCAGATTACATGCATAAACTAAATGGTGCATTTTAATTCTATCTTTAAGATGAAAGGGTTATGAATTTATTTTAATGTATGATTAATACAGTCCTTTAAAATTTTTCATGTAAAAGGCATTTTTCAAATTTATCAATAGAAAATACACATTTTTGTAAATGTGAGTTCACTGCTTGAGTTATTCAACTACAAACTCTGTCTTAAAAGTGATTTATAAATATTAAAAGTAATGTAAACAAAAGAATTTGATTTTTACCATTGTGATATATAGTACTGTATATCTCTTACCTACCCATTTCCTGTTTTGCTGTTATCAGAAATTTAGTTTGGCAGCATGAATCAAGCTGAGAACATTAGCTGATTACCTGCCCAGTTTGGCCTCGTATTAAAACTCGGAGACATTTGGTACTGTGAAATGTCCTCCTTAATTCAAATGCAACCGTTTCCAATTAAGACATT
Source organism: Dasyprocta punctata (assembly GCA_004363535.1). Classification (NCBI taxonomy): domain Eukaryota; kingdom Metazoa; phylum Chordata; class Mammalia; order Rodentia; family Dasyproctidae; genus Dasyprocta; species Dasyprocta punctata. Next base: position 7,343 of record RJWM01005721.1, read on the forward strand.
TTCAACCACAACTAAAACTTTATACAAATGACATTAATTTTTTTTTACTAATTTCTGATTTCCCTCTCAAGAAAAAGAATGCAGTGGTTCTTCCTGTTTCAATTCATTTTGTTTTGAATGTCTCTAAATTTATATTTCCAGAAAACTGCATCATTTGAGGCTAATTGAAGATTTTGAAAGATAAATAAATTAAAAAGTGACTGAAAAATTTAAGAACTCTATGTATATAAATGTATATAAAAATAAATGTATATAAAATATAAATGTATATAAATAAAAATTAATATGTGAAATTGTCTTAAATCATCCTTCCTCTTCTAATCCCACCCTCTTGTGGTAAAAAAATTTTAAAAATCTGTTTTCTGTTGTTTTAGAGATTTTCTATATTACAAACTTTTTTCTCCTTTTACTTAGAAACTTTCATTTTACTCTAGCAGTCTTGTCATATGCAGCAACATTATTTTAGTTTGTAATTGTCATTTGAGAGTCTATCTTTTTCAATTTTTATTTTTATTAGTAGGTGTTTGCAGCACAAAATGATCACATTCACTGTGGGGAGTTGATATATATACAGAACACATCTAAATTCTTTAAAATTTATAAGTGTTTCCATGTATATAAACATATACTTTGAAATTAGAGTGTTTATAATTACAGACCGGAAATTTTCCTTTATACATTTTCTTCTAAAACAACATAGTTATCTTTATATGATTAAAGATATATCTCTGCATTAATGATTGTTTTATTGGATGCATAAAAATTTCATGGCTGGATAACAATAATTTAACTATTTCCCATTGAAAATTTTATTTATCAATTTTCATTTATAAGCTTACATTATTTGTAATAATTAGAATTTATTTTTGAGTACTGAAAATATGCTACAATAAACCTTGATGGCAGTAAAATTATTATTTAAATTATTTGAGGAGTAATTAATAGATCAGAAGGTATTTAAATTTTTTATTTTTTCCCTTAAATCATCATATCTCTAAATTTCCAGTGACAGTTCTTACCTATTTCACTTCATTGCTCTTAAAGTAGATATAATAACTGTTATTAAATTAGTTCCTCACTGAAAGGTTATAAATCTTGATTTTAATTTTCATTTGTTAATTCAGTTGTAAATATTAGCTAGACATTGCAGGTCTAGGGCCAATAGTCTGATCATAGGTTTAGAGGATATTGGTACATGGTGTGGCATCTAGGGGGGATCTCCTTCTGAGGGTTGTAGCCATTGTTGATTCTCTATGGTCTTATTTTGAGGTGCTGTATCATTTTCATTGTTTTGTTGGGTTGGATTTTACTCTCTTTTGTTTTGTTTGATTATGTTAGTCCGATGGCAGGAGAAGCTATTTTGAGGATAGCAAGATATATTATGGTGGCAATTTTGGATTTACTATTGGCTTGTTTTGAAATCCTTTATTGCACTCATTGTTTCATTTTGATTGTCTCTATTCTGCTCTGTTCTGTTTGATTTTTACTATGTCCTAAGTTATCTGCAGCTATTTTGAAGACATCAAAAGGCATTATGGTAACTATTTCATAATGATTTGAAGTCCTGTGTCTCTTACACTGTTTTTTAAATTCATTTTATTCTGTTTTATCCTCTTTAAAATAAAATTTTAAAAATTTACTCATTTGGAAAACAATAATGGTGTTTGAAACAATTAAAAATAGGAGTTTTCCCTTAACTCTTTAGTTTAACAGTGATTGGAAGATGAGTCCATCCGTGAAAACTGTGCTGGCAGATACTGCTTTGGAATCTGTTCTCTCATTCCATAAGAAAAAAATCTGGAAGCTTAGTATTCTTTTCCTTTTTAATGCAAATTAAAGACCAGAAGTCTTTTGGAATATGCTATGCATCAGGACCCTATCAGTAACCATTAACTGCCTTCTGTCTTTAGACCCTTGCCTGCCTTGATTCAACCATGTGACTCTAGAAAAATCACACTGTTGCTCTCCAGAGTCAGGCACACAGCTGAATGGAAGCCCTTGACATGCACAATTCAGGCTAAAAATGAGCAAGCCACATTTTCAGTTCTAGTAAAGCAAATTTCCATTTCCTAGTTATATTTCCTTTTATAAGGAGAAAAAGAATGTGAAGGGAGTTTTTCAAAATATTTGCCTATGACTTGACTGAGCAATTTTCCTTGTAAGAGCTCTCACATTTTCTACCAAGCTGTGCTGAGCCTTGCTTTTTCTTTCTATCCTAGATGTAACCATGGTCTCATACAAGTCTTCTGTGGAGGCCATCCATTACTGGAAATGAAGAGAACAGACTACAAATTCACCTGTAATGTTTATTTCATCAACAATATTTTAGGCAGGTTTTTTGTTTTGTTTTTGCATTACACTGAAAATGGCTTGCCTCTTTGATATGGGAAGATAGCTTTGAGGTCAAATCTATGAAAGTATTGACTATTTTTTCAAGAAGGGATATGAAAATAAAAACTTATACCCACACACACAGTTCTAAGAAAATGCCAACCGAGAAAATGTATCAACAGAGAATGCCAACATGGCAAAGAGCTGTGAGAATAAGAGAATGACATACAGCGTCATGAAGTTGGTGGTATTAGTAAAGGAGTCAGTATGAAAACTTCCCATTAATTAATTAATTAATTAATTGACAGATATTGGTACCTAACAACACAACTTTAGGTGATAGAATAATTAACATCCAGGAATTTCCTTTGACTGATAATCAGAGCCCTGGAGGTGTCAGGAGAGGAATATTTCAGTTCAGAGGACTCTGAACCAAATCTGTAAAGGAAAACCTGATGATTCTCCTAGGTCCTAGAGGAAGAAACCAAAATAAATCATAACAGTATCTATCTAAGTGAGGCACAGATTATTATTAATTCCATCATGAAGCAGATTAAAGTTTCATATCCGAGTCTACTCTCTATGTATTTTGTCTTTATCTACCTATCATTTATCTGTCGAACTAGAAAGTATGTTCCACAAGTGTAGTTCAGTGGTACAGTCCTAGATTCAATATGGAAGGCCCTAGATTCAATCCTCAGCACTGCTAAATAAATAAATAAGCCAGTAAATTAGCAAGTAAATAAATGAATGTAAGGAAAATAACTTGTGTTTATTCCTACCGTAGTGTGTATGTCCAGTAAGTCTTATTTCTTAAGTTCATAATGTCTCAAATCAAAGACTTCTAGACATTGTCATGTACAGAAAGTTGGTAGACCCCTACTTACTTTCAGACAAAAGTATGATGCCAAAAGGAAAACATTCAGGAAAGCATTATACATAAAAGAGAATTTATGTCAGAGAATGATACATATATAATTATTATATTCACGATTATATCTTAGTGACAGAAAAAGCATAATCTTGAAACATCTAAAAATCCTGGCTATTCTAATTGCTCAAATTTTCCAAGTCCAATGTATATAGGAAAAAAATGATTTCCGTCCAACACTGCATACGCAGAAACTCTCAAAAATCTCAGGTGAATCCAGTAAATTACTAAGTCTTCAAATGAAAGTAATATTCCTTATTAGTAGAAAGGGAATTGTTAACTGTACTCAGGTGAGTGCTTATAATTATTGGGAAATCACCAGGCACAACGAAGATGTCTAAACTTACAGGAAAAACTGATGTCATGCTAATGAAGAATTTTATTGTTGCCAAATATCATATTTACATAAAATATTTAATATGTTCTCTTATCAAAGTGGTCCTTTGCAAGTGTAGTTTTCCTGGGAACTGAGAAACTAGCACCATCTGCAGGCAAAATCTGCTAATTTCATCTGGCTGTAGAAAAAAAAAATTTTAAATGAAGGTTAAAAGAGTTTCAAGAGTTTCAAAAGGTTAAATGAAGGTTAAAAGGTTTCAAGAGTGATGGAGACGGCTGCTGCTACACTAAAAATATGAACAGAAATGTCATGTGATTTGCCTTTCCTGTCTTTTATTCTCCTTAAACATCTGAATTGGCTCTATAGAGAGGCCTGGAGCCTATGAGTTTGTGTGCTTAACCATATCACAGACTTATAGGCCAGGCCCCTTCCAGACTAAAGAGGCAAAATCACTATAGCCACAGTACTTTATTTATTTTTTTTTTCTTTTTTTTTGCGGCACCGGGGATTGAACTCACAACCTTGCGCCTACCAGGGCAGGCGCTTAAGGCACTGAGCCAAACTCCCGGCCCCTTAGCCACAGTACTTTAAAAGGCCCACAACAGTGTTTTAATTTCTTTTATACTCATCAGAAAAAATGAACTCTTAGGTCATTTGTTTTAAGCTAGTATTAATATAGTCATCTTTATATCAATGCAGCTATAAAACAAAATTTTTATTTATTTTTCGTGTGGAGATAGAACCCAGGCCTCACACATGCAGGCGCTCTATTATTGAGCTATACCACCACCATGATTTTTAACTATTTTTAAATGAAAGAAGAAGCATATGAAGACAAAGACGCCTAGAGTCAATCTAGACCCTACTGTTCGCACTCCAGCCTGATTACTAAATGCTGAAGAACACTACAGGCAGCTATGAGGAATAATCAACATCATCTTTCTAAACCATAGCTGAGAATACAGCATGGGAACATTTATTTCTCAAAATTTTCATTTTTAATTGTCTGATGTCTTAGTCTCTTTGGTCTATATCTGAATAATTGTGTGCTAAACTTGATTTAAATGTATGTTTGCTGATTTTATTTTATGTTTAATTTGTATATTATTTAATCAGTACTTTTTAAAGTAATGTCTTATTCAGGAACAAAAGCAGCCGCAATGTACATAATAATCAAAAAATCTAAATGCTCTATAAAAGTGTTTACCTGTCATCATTTCTTCAACTGGTTCAACAGTTTCATATTTTAACAACATCAAACTCCAACATGAATGACCATTAATGCCAATTTAACTGGATTAAGAAATATCTAGAAGATTAGTAAAGCTTACTTTTGACTGTCTGGGTGGGTCAGGGAGGCCCGACCTTGGGTGTTATTATATGGTCCCTGGTATCTTTCCTTTTTGGTACATCTTTTATGTCTGATTCTTAACCATAAATTAAAAATCTTTTCTCTGCCACATGCTTCCACCGTGGTGTTCCTGGCTTGGAAATGGCCAGCCATGGGCTGAATCCTCTGATACTGTGAACCAAATAAACCAGTTTCTCTATACACTGTAGGTCTCAGGTATTTGGTTCCAGGCACAGGAAAGCTGATGAGTACAATAAAACTCATGTGATATGTTGCAGTGCACACCTGTAGTGACAGCCATCTAGGAGACTCAGTCTGGATGATTATAAATTGGATTTCAGCCTGAGCAATTGAGTGACTCAGCAGGACCTTGCTGCAAAGGAAAAAATATATAAGCAAGGGTTGGGAACTGTATCTCAATTGAAAAGTCCTGCGTTCAATCTCTAGTACTATGAAACAAAAAGACAAAAAAATGTGTTGGATGTTTGTTACATGACAGTTCTATGAAAAGTCATAATGATCTCATTTTAAATTGACATTAGTCAGCAACCCTATGGAATAAGTATCACTGGCACTTCCTTTACAAGGTAAGGAATTCAAGCGTATAGGAAAGCAAAGCTCCATGTACAAGCACACATCATGGCAGGGGGGAGGCAGGGTATGGAGCTGGGTCAAAGCCTAGGTGCACGTGACCCAGACTTGTCCCAACACGCTCAGCTGCCTTCCTGCCTCCATGTCTCTTATGACACTGTGCTGGTAGTGACCCCTCTCCAATAATCAAGGCATCTTTCACAGCAAAAATATATAGGCTACTGACCCAGGAATATTTGAGATCTGTTTCGTTCAAAATACTTTTATTTAAACTGAGCATGCTGGTACACACCTCTAATCCTACTACTTGGGAGGCTGAGGTAGGAGGATCAGGAGTTCATGACCAGCGTAGGATGCATGGTAACATCCTGCCTCGGGAAAAAACAAAACAACGACAACAAAAACTGTTTTGCCTAATAAGTTAAAAAGTTGAAATCCCTGGTTATAAGATACATAGTTTTCCTCCATCAATCTATAGTGTGAATCGAAATGGTAAACAGGAATATTCCCTCAAAGAGGATGCTTGAAATATACAGTAGTTTTGAGCCATTAAAAAATGTTTTTGAGAGGCTGATGTTATGCATTCGATAAAACCAATAGATCTTTATGGTCAGAATATATGTTTTCAAATACATGTTCTGCAATATATAAGTAGCAGAATGTTAGAAAAATAGTTGGAATTCTCTGACCTTTGGTGTCTTCATCTGTAAAAGAGAGATAAATCTTTCAAGAAATTTTTGAAGTCTAAATGATGTTAATTCCTGACATCATGCTCAATATACTTTTCTTTTTTCTAGACAAATTTAAATTTTCCTTTAAAGAATTACATGATTGACTTATTTCCAGTCAAGAAAGACACTTCTGATTCTCATACTGTGCTCGTTTTTTTCTTGTTTTTGTGGTCCTGGTGATCAATCTGAAGGCCTTGGGCATGCTAGGTAAGCCTCTACCACTGAGTTATACCTCAACCATTTTTATAATGTGAATGTTTTGTAAAAATAAAGTATATGCTCAGTGAAAATGTCATCATACCTAACATTTCCTTTTGGCAGATATAGTTAATCTCGTAGGTTTTAGTTTACCTACCTTACTTATATAAATCAATTAAAAATAGCAGCAAAAGCAAAACTACCTCTTTAATAATCATGGTCTTAGCCGGGCGTGGTGGCGCATGCCTTTAATCCCAGCACTCAGGGAGGTAGGTGGAGCACTGTGAGTTCGAGGCTGGCTTGGGTTGCAACGCGAGCGCAGGGCCAGCCTGAGCTACATAGTGCGACCCTGGCTCAAAAAACTAGGACTGGGCATGGTGGTGCACACCTTTAATCCCAGCACTCGGGAGGCTGAGGTTGGAGGAGCATTGTGAGTTCGAGGCCGGCTTGGGCTACAACGTAAGTGCAAGGCTGGCCTGAGCTACACAGTGCGACCCTGCCTCAAAAACCAGGGCTGGGAGTTTGGCTCAGGGACTTAAGTGCCTATCTGACAGGCGTGAGGTTGTGAGTTCAATCCCCGGTGCCGAAAAAAAAAAAAAAAAAAACCTAGGGCTGGGAGTTTGGCTCAGTGGCTTAAGCGCCTGTCTGGCAGGCATGAGACTGTGAGTTCAATCCTCAGTGCCTAATCATGGTCTCTAAAGAATCACCAAAATTTCTCAAGATAAGGAGGGGCCAGTACAGGACTAATTATTGTCTTAATTAACTTCAATATTATAAATGTCAAGCTCTGGAGACCATGGCATACCTGAAATATTGTGCATTATAACTGTTGGGTGCTTCACTCAGGAAATGAATTTCCCATAGTCTAATAAGCAGACAGATCTATCCAGCAGAGCATTCTGCTGCCTTGATCCTGGTTGATGGCCCTGAGACAGTTATAGTTCCAGCCTATCCAATGCACTGACTGATCATTACACTTCTATATTTTTCTTGCTTAAGACTTTTGAACTAAATGATACATTGTTCTGGCCAATTGATGGCAGTTATCAGAACTGAAGGATCATCAGGTAGATTTGGTAGTCACATTGGATACCAAGGAAAACCAGTAAGAAGCAGCAGTGGACAGAGAATTACACATTTACTACAGAGTAAATGTGTAACAGAAAACAGTGGGTCTTCTGTTTTGACTGTTTCTAGGCTCCTATTCACCTCAGCTTCACTTCTGATCTGTATGGGCATAACCTTTTCATCAACCACCATTCTTATTGAGTTCAATCAATACAGTGGCTCCAACTAGGAAAAGGAAGGCAGTTACTACTCAAGCAGGACTCTCAGGACAAAGACAAAAAACAGGGAAAGGAAAAGCGAGGCAGTTTCCTACTCTTTAATACCAGGGATAGATATGAAGCCAACATACTCATCTGATGCAAACCCTAGATCAGGCCAGGCCTGATTAATTCGAGGAAAACATCAAGGAACCTTCCTGTACTTTTCACATCCAGGAAAAAATTAAAAGTGTACCAAGTGGTCTTTTGTGAGCCAAACTGAGAACCAGATGAAAAAAACCTAACAAGAACTAATGATCAAGATCAGTTTAAGTAAAAAATGCCTTCTGGATTGAAAATCTCACCCTTGTGAAAAATGAAAATCACTTAGGAGCACATTTTGTAAGTTTCTTATTCAATAGTAAATATTAGTGAAATCAGTATAATTGCTTTATCATTCTTAACAAATATTTCGTCTGTTTCATCAGACAGAAATTGTGACATGCAATTTTTGAGGACTTTGTCAGAATTCATTTCTCTATAAACAAGAATTGAGTTGATATTTCCAGTAACATTTCCAAATGGTGACTGAGAAAAAATCAATTATGTTGTTATTCAGAATTTGTTATATAAGAACTAACATATTCTACTTAAATTTCCTAATTTTAAAGTATTATATTAACTTGGGATGGTTATCAGTGTGGAGATTCCTCAAGAAGCTAGGATTAGAGATCCCATTTGACCCAGCTATCCCACTTCTGGGCATTTTCCCAGAAGAATTGAAAACATCATACCACAGTGATATTTTTGAATCCATATTTATAGCCACCCAATTTGTAATAGCCAAATCTTGGAAACAACCGAAGTGCCCATCAATCAAGGAATGAATAGGAAAGATGTGGTATTTTTGTACAATGGAGTACTACTCAGCTATCAAGAAAGATTGCATTGAGACTTTTATAAGTAAATGGACATGACTTGAGACCACACTCGTGAGATAAATCAAACCCACATGTGTGAATACCATATGGTCTCCCTAGTGTAAGAAACTGAAACAGTATATGTGATCCAAAATCTACAACAAATACTGTGTAAGGGTAAGAAACTGCTCAAAGAGCAAAAGTAATTGGGAAAGGGAAATGGAGGAAAGAAGGAAGGGAAAAGGAAAAAGACATAAATCTGTATATATGTATATGTAAGATAACTAAAATGACTCTACTGCTGAATGTATTAGTTATTGAGAAAGAATGGTTAATACTCATATGACTAGATCAATTTTACATGTCTATATCTGTTATTGTAAACAACTGTGCTGAAGGTAACAAAACACAATATTGAAACCATTGTCAAGTTCCTATCATCTTGTTTTGTAGACCTATAATATTACAGTTGTGGATTTGCTGTTGTTGTTTGTTTGTCTCTTCTGCTTTTAGTCTTTCTTTTATGTGTCTTTTTTCTCTTAAATAAAAATAAAAAAATAAAAAGTTTTGGGATGGTTGTCAATGTGAGTTGTCAAGTTGGCTGGCGTGGGAGCCAACCCAGAGATTAATACAGTGCAGTTCTGGATGTGTCTGGGTGGGTAATGGAGGCATGAACTTCTGATCTATGCCTGTTTCCTCACACCTTCCTTTCTGGCACTGTTTCCCTACTCTGCTTCCCAGTCACCATGAATTAAACATCTTTGCTTCTCTGCTCCTTCAGCCATGATGTTTCTGCCCTGGAGCTGGTTGACTACGGCATACAAAACCATAAGCCAAATTAAACCTCTCCTTCTATCAGTTGTGAGTCTCAGGTATTGTGTCCCAGCAACAGGAAAGCTAATACAAAACAATTGGTACTGGAAGTGGTCTGTTACTACGAGTATATGTGAGCATGTGGTTCAGAAACCTTTGGAAATAGTCTACAGTAGGAGTTTGGAAAGGTTTGAAGATGCAGGTTATAGAAGCTCCAGAATCCTGTAAGCAAAGTCTGAGGTCCGGAGACCAGAATGCTGATAGGAATGGGGAACACAATGGCGAGTCTCATGAGGTTTCAATTGGAAACTAGGACTCTATGGGAAAGGGGCAAGAGCGATATATGCTATACATTGGCAAAGAAAAAAAATTGTCTGCATTTCACCCATGGACTGAGACTTTGTAGGAGGTGAGTTTAAGGGTTATGATTTGACTGAGAAAAGGTAACCTCATGCTCAGGAATTGGAATGGGTACTGTTGGCTGCTTTTAGCCAGATATATGGTGAGAATGGGAGACAAAAACCAAAGGAAAACATTTTTAAAAACTTAAAATTTGGCCCAGAAGGAACTATATGTAAAGCTGACATCAAAAGGAGTGTGGTTCCAAAGAGCTTAGTTCCATTAAAAGCAAAGTACTTTGAACAGGAGCAAGAAGGCATCTCAGAAATCAGCAAGGCACCACTCTTATTTAGTTTTCTCATTGCTGAGACACAATACCTGACACACAGAATTTAAAGGAGGACAGGTTTATTTTGGCTCAAAGTTTCTACAGGTTTTGGTCCATAGTTGGCTGGCTCCAAGGCAGGCCAGTATAGCACAGGGTCATAGCAGCGGAGAAAGAGCTCACTGCATGAAGTAGAGGGATAAAGGAGAGGGGATGTAGACCACACCTACAGTGACCCACCTAGTCGCACTAGCTCTCACCTCACAACATTACACCCAACTATAAAACCGTCAATATATGAATTCAGTAATGAACATGACATACCCATGATTTAGCTACCTCTCAAAAGTACCAGCCATGAGTGCATGAGGTTTTGGGGGGACATCTAGATATAAATCATAACACCCACCTATCATGTGCTCAAGTCTGAAAATGTATAAAACTGTCATTTAAGAAGAAAGCCTCTGGGGCCCTGCTGGAGAAGAACTAAGAAGTTGGTTCCCTAGAGTTTATTTAACTGTGCTCAGTTATCCAGGTACTTAGATGCCTCTGCAGCCATGGTTCAAGGGGACTCAGTTACCGCTCAAACTGACTGCAGACCTTGGCATCATACCACATTATGCTGGTTTTACAAGCATGTAAGCGTTGCAAGGTCATGAAGACCTCTTCTCAAATTTCAAAGGCCTTAGAGGGCAGGCAAGGAGGCCTGAGAGAACAGTATATAAAACTGTGGATCTGAAACCAAAGGTGACTTGGAGACCCAAGGAAGTTGGAGATTCCAGGAACAGGGAACAACTACTGAGGAAAATTGCAGACTGTGAGCAGAGCCAGCCTAAGAAAAATATCCATGTGGGCTGCAGCCAACATGACCATAGGGTCACCAAAGCCCTCCAGATATTTTGATTGTATGCAAGATAGTTGTGGTATGTAGCTTGAATTATGACCTTGTGTTTATTTGTAGGTTCAGTATAGTTTAAGGAGATACGTTTGGGTTTCAAGTTAACAAGGGGTGGAATATAACAGTTAAAGTAGACTGTCAATTTGACTAGCTTTGGAACTTAACAAATGATTAAACAAATGTACTGCTGGGTGTGTTTGGGTGAGCCATGGAGGTGTAACCTCAGGATTTATACCTTGCCTCTCTCCTCTTCCTTTCTGTCACTATTGCCCTGCTCTTTTTCCCAGCCACCATGAACTAAGCATCTTTGCTCACTCATGCCCTTCAACCAGGATGTTTCATCCTTGGAGCCAACTGAAAATGGCCTGAACCCTATAAAACCATGAGCCAAATTAAACCTCTCCTCCTTTAAATTGTAGATGTCATGTTTTATATCCCAGCAAAGGGAAAATAGAGTAGTAGATTTGGTTAACATAAATATACATGATTTAAACTCAAGTACATAAACATTTTAAAAATTGCATAATAGTACTTTATAAAATTATTATATTACATTATATACAATATATCTATGATTCCACTATGGGTCACAAATAACTCCAAATAAATTTAACCTGAAATTTAAAAGTTTGTAATTTGTGTATATAAAAATAAGGTAAATACAATTTTATTAAAAAGTTTGTGATACTTTAATATTTTTAATAAGGTTAACTATCTTGTTTTCCTCCTTTGTGGTGCTTTTGGTCCAAGCACTGTACCACTGAGCTATTCTTCCAGTTGCAGGAACATTTTAAAAATGGACAAATGTTGTGTTTTACATAGAAGGTCAATAAAAGGACAGGACTACTTAATAATACTAACATTTTGTTTTTATGGTAGCATAAATAAAAAATAGCCAAGCATACTAATTAAGCAAGGTCTATGATCTGAATCATTTTTGGAAAATTATTTATAAGGTACACATAAAAGGAAACACATTTTAAAGTAACTTATGCTCAAATCCTGAACCACTCATTATTTTAAAAATATTTTCTACATAGGTTTTGAATAAAATATTTTAATTGATGGAAAATGATCTCCAAGAAATAAGCAAAAAAGTCAATTTCATCTCTATAAACTTACCAAATTACTTTCTTTTCTAAATTTAATTATATTTTAAAATCAGTAATTTCATTTGCATGAGTCATTAACTTTCATGAGGAGTAATTTTATACAAAATCTATAAGCCATAGTATTTCTTCACTATTAGTATTTATAGGTCATTAAACACAAATGGATTCTCTGTCTTGAGAATTCTAGTATAAAGCTAAGAAATGTTTGTGAAATTTTTAACATGTTAGATTAGGTATATCAAAATATATTCTTGAGCAATTGTAACTTTTCAACTATAAAAATTTGAAATAAAAATAAGTTTAATGAGACTTGATAAAATTTCTGTTTCATACTAAGAAAAGTTGGCAGAGAAGCTGATGTTCAAATCATGAGTATTTTCATAGCTAGAATTTGGTTTTCAATTATTGGTTTTTATCTGCAATAATTTTTTATTGTAGCACTCATGTTTTCACAAGATTTTAGAAATTTAAATGTATATCAAGTCAATGCTTATTTTGCATTTCTATTTCTGAATTTTTGGTAAATAAATCAGTGAAACTTTTAAATATATTCTCTTTAATAATCACTTATAACTGACTTTCAGTAAATATGAAAGGATGTTAAGATTGCTTTAATTCTGATATTAGAAGCTAATCCTTAAAAGTTCCTTATTAAACTCACCAGTAATTTTCCACTAATGATATCTTAATTTAGCCTTGGTTTAGATATGGCTAAAGAAAGCTCAGTCTTTCTGCTTAAAAGAAAAAAATGAGTTTTACAAATTTATATAATTTAAGATGGATATAAATGCTTTCTTGAAAAATTTGAAATCAAATATGAAACAGGACAAAGAAGATTTATAACTTTCACTGACAATTACTTGTATCTCTGAAGCAGATAGTTCAGTTATGTGCATTTCCTGTTGACATTACTTACTTTTCAACATGACAGCTAATATAGTTTTTCTCTTTTTATTCACATACAACCAATTCTCTTGTAGAAAGATTTGAGTTTTGTGATCATCTCCTTCAATTCCTACACCTAAATAAGTTATTGCTAGTAAACTTTCTGCCACTATAACAAATACCAGATATTAATCGACTTAAGACAGAAAAGGTTTACTTTGGGTCACAGTTTTGGAGGCTGACTGGTTGACCCTAACATTTTTGGGCCCATGGGGAGGCAGCACATCTTGATAGAAGTTTGGCAAAGCAAAACTATTCACCTCATGGCCAGGAAGGCAAAAAGAGGAATACAAGGGTCTGGGTCCTACTATCCCCTTTCAGCCCATACCCCCAAAGAATGCCTCCCCCAAATCTCATATATTCATAAGTGGCTGTATAGTCATCAGCGAACTGATCCATTAATGGTTTCATAGCTAAATGTGCTGTTAGGAATGGACTTAATAGAGGTGTGTGACTGGTGGCCTACCTCTCGGAGGTGTCTCTCCCTACTTGTTTTCTCTCCTCTGTTTTCTCTGCTTCCTGGCTGGCGCAGGTTAAGCACCTTTCCTCTGCAATGCCCTTCCACTATGCTATTTCTGCCTTGGAGACAACTGATCATGGGATGAATCCCCTGAAAACCATGTGCCAAAATAAACCTCTCCTCCTTTAAACTGCAGGTATAGGCATTTTGTTACAGCAATGGAGAAGTGGCCAATACAGGTAATACAGGCACTTTGTGGCTCTTTTCACATACAAACATTATGACCAAATGAGTCTTTTAAAATCAAAATATTCATCATTTCTTCCCCCTTGCCCAGAAATGGTACAGGTCAGAGCAATAGAAAGACTAGAAGAGAATAAAACAGATGCAACTAAATATGCTATGGTATTTCTATCACTGTAAAGTGATGGCTTTGATCTTGGGAACAGAGTCAAAAGCAGTAAGACACAGACCATCTAGCACGTTTTGTGTTACCTCACTGGTGGCCCCGCAGTACATTTCTTTCCTAGGCTGGGAACTATGCTATCCAGAATTTCCTTCTCTGAGGGTCTCTATACTAAGAGTGTGCCAAGGAGAAGAACTTGCTGGAGAGCTGCAAGATGGAAATGACAAGAAAGCTGTTACTTTCTTCACAGGTGTCTGCAGCTAGATGATCGGAACTTTCCAGCAAATGTTCACTTTTTCTTAGTGAGCTGGTGCTAGACTGTGAAGATGCTCAAATATTGTTTAAGCAGCTCCAGGAAAGCTTCTGAAAAGTACCTGCTTGGTGCTTTAGACTGGAATCTTCAATATCAGCCCCTCCAATCTTTGACAGTTGTTTTCGGATCTGCACATCTGCATTCTCGTCCCCAGTTCTTTCAACGGCCCTGCAAGTCCTTACTTATGCTCTACACAGTATATTTAGGGTGCATCAAGTGGTTTCTCTTATGCTGAATGACCCCTCATGACACAACGCAGTCTAGACCCATGACTGGGAAAATATTCAGTTTATTAGATATTATGAATGTTGGAATATCAAATACATCATCTCACTATGTAAACATCAGGTCACATTGTAAAGTCAAATTTATTACATAGAGTTGTTTTTTGACAAACAACTGGTATCATACGATATTTTAATTGGCTTCTTCTATCTTTAAAATTTTTTAAAAGTGATGTTCAAGTACACTTCAAGAGTTATCTTCAATATTTTCTGAATTAAAATTTTTCAGATTTTATGACATAAGACTGTAATTCACATACTTGATGTTACTCAGGGATGTTTAATCTGTAGTAGGAAGAAAGAAAAGAAGTTTCAGTGAATATTAGAAAATCCTTTAATCCTTGTTCATTATTTTCTCCCTCTTTCCCTATGACAACATACGTAAGCTCTTTTGGCTATTTGCCACTAAATCCTATACAGTTTTCCTAAAAATGCCATCCAATCAAGATCATACCTAAATGTCAAAGCAGCTGTGACTGAATGAAGCTTGCAAAATATGTGATCCTGCAGCCAGGCATGGTGGTGCACATCTGTAACCCCAGTACTTGGGAAGCTGCTGAGGCAGGAGAATCACTAAGAGTTCAAGGCCAGCCTGAACTGCACAGTGAAACCTTGTCTCAAAGCAGAAAAACAAAAAACCAAACCAAAACGAAACAAAAAAAGCTAAAAGTATGCGATCCTATCTCAGCAAAGCATTACGTTTAAGAAACATTCATACATAATAAAACCAATGAAATTTTTTCTCATATCGTTTGGGAAGACAGGAAATATTCACAATGCATTGTAACCTTTCTCTCAAGTTTTCTTCCTATCCCTTCTCCATTTCTCTATGTACTTCTATTTTATACAATAAACATTAACAAACGTCTACATAATGTTTGCTATATTTCAGATGCTGTTAAAATGAACTTCACAGATACTCGTTGCTACAATTAGTCCCATATTACACGTAAAGAAAGTGAAGCTTGGAGAAGTTAAATAACCTGCTTAAAATCATACAGAACAATTAGCAAGGCCAAAGGCAACCGTACCCAGCAGTTAGCAGCAGGTTATGATATTCCTCTTTCTTTCCTTGTCCATTTTCTTCTTGTTCTGTGTCTTTTGTCTCTAGTCAGTAATTCTCTATTTTATTAAAATTCTATCCCAGCACTCGGGAGGCTGAAGTGGGAGGAACGTTGTGAGTTCGAAGCCAGCTTGGGCTACAACGTGAGTGCAAGGCCAGCCTGAACTACATAGTAGGACACTGCCTCAAAAAACTAGGGCTGGGAGTTTGGTTCAGCAGCTTAGCACCTGCCTGGTAGGTGTGAGGTTGTGAGTTCAATCTCTGGTGCCACAAAAAAATAAACAAATAAAACTCTAACAATCCAACCAGTATCCTCCATTTCCCTTTACACCCATTAGTTCAAGGTACTAGAAAAGAGGCCAGAGACTGATTAGCCAGCCCAAATGCCCCTTTGGGAAGTCAAGGGTGAGTGGAGCAAAGGAAGGCATTAGAGAATGTTTTGTGAATTCCCAGAAATGGTGGTTTCTTTTTATTTCTTGACAAAGAGAAATTTATTTTTTAACTTTTTGTTCTGTTTTTGTTTTTGCTTTGAGACAGGTCCTCAGTATGTAGTTCAGGCTGACCTTGAACTCACAGCAATCCTCTTGTCTCAACCTTCTGAGTGCTGAGATTACGGGCGTATGCCACCACACTTGGTTTAACTTGTTTTTAAGAACCAAAGAAATATTAAAAGCAAGTAAAAGTGGTGGCATCAGTGAACAACAGAATAAAGTCAGATTCAAGGTAAGAATTTGGGAGGTCAAATTTTAGTAAAGCAGGAAGTGTTTTCAGGACCAGTCTCCTTTCCCATGCCCTTCTGCTCTTGTTATCCTTCGCATGACTCCAGACGCAATATCACAAGCAACATTAGTGGGGATGAGCATAATCTGCTACTAATCATGTAAGGACTCAGCTGATAAATACAGAGAAGCAATCTAGTTTAGTACTGTCAAAGATGAAATCTTTTGAGGTCATAAGGTTTTCTGAGTCATAGAAAGTTCAAATAAAATTAAAGTATTATACATTTGCACCGTCAAGCCCAGAGAAATTAAGTTTTTATTTTTATCTTTCTCAAATGATATTTTATCACATAAGTACTCTGTAACTTTTGATTTTTGATTTTCAAACCATAGCCTTATTGCAAAACTGTTATTTTCAAAATGAGGGTCATATCCTTCAAAGATGAATACCAGTGACAGGAGAACAACATACAGAGCTCCATTTTGCTTTTAAGCCAGATTGGTATAAATTTAAGAAGAAAATTTCTTATCAATTTTCAAATTATGGTGCTCCAGGAAACTTTGATATTCATGATCCTTGGATCTTTTGATGGGGTAAAATAGCATAAAATCCGCTTTAAAAATAAAATATGTATAGATTAAGACATTTCTGAGAGATCTGTTGTACTGTGTGTGTGTGCACACTAAAATTCTTTAAGTGTACTTCAAAATTTTGTATAATAAGATGACTAAAACAAAAGTGGAAAGATATTTTTTAGTTTTAAAAGTAAGTCTTAAGTCCTTATTTTCTTATTTTGGAAATAAAACATTAACCGTAGTTAAATCCTAAGTAGAAGAGACACTGAGATGTCACTATGCAATATTCATTTTCCCTTTAAATTTTAAAATACCTGTATTTTCTTTTCACATCTGACTCCAAAATATCCAGGACGGCAAAAACATACATTGGGAAATGCACATCTTCCTCCATGAAGACACTGCTGATTACAAACTGCTGCAATGCATAAAGTTTTACAAGCGTCACTGCTTGACACTGAAAACTTTAATATATTCTGTTCCAATGGTCTGAAGCTATTCAGTTGCACTGTCAAGCCCAGAGAAATGACCATTAATTTATCTACCGGAAGCCATTACATTGCAGGATGTACACGTTTTAGAACATCCCATGATTCACCATAACTATGTACAATTTTCATATGTCAATTAAAAAAGAAGATGATAAGGCTGGGGAGATAGCTCAATGGCACAGCACTTGCCTGGCAAGTGTGAGGTTGTGAGTTCAATTTCCAGTACCAAAATAAAATAAAAAATAAAATAAAATAGTCATTGACTATAAAAAAGAAAACCAATGTGAGCTACACAAGTAACTTTAAATATTCTAGTGGTTGCATTATAGTAGAAAAGAAACAAGCAGAAAAAAATAAGTGTTAATGAACTATTCATGGTTGATAGAATCTATGCAATCTCATCTTTTAGAGCACAGACCCGGAAAACAAAAGACCTTAAGCTCAAATAATATTTTTTTAGTTCTATAAATATATTATTAAAAGAAACCAAAATTTTATTGACTACATTTTAAAGTACTTCGAGTATACTTTTATTAAGAGAAGTTCAAATGAGTAGCAAATAAGAATATTTACATTCTTATGTAAACATTTCTTTTGAATAACAGCAAAAATGTAAGAGACAACCATTATTGGTTTACATATGAAAAATGAGAACTACATACAGTAATACCGGTGATAGTTTCATGTGGGACAACTCTGCTAGAAACTTTCTTAAACATATTCACACTATGCTAGAAATTTCTACTTTGAAATTTCTGTCAAGGTAATTTAAAAAATTTCTATACCTATCTCAACATCTCTTTCTCAATCTCTCTATCATCTACCTATGCAAAGAAAATGTTTGTTTTACTTATAATAATACTTTGTAAATAACAAAAATAATGAACACACAGGTCTAGTGAATTATGGTAGTTATACTGTGGACATTACTGTATTGCTTAAAATTATGGTTTTCTAGGACATGGTAAATGTTTTATGTACTATTGAAATGAACGTATTATAAAATTATACACAATATAGTTATTTTCATGGGAGTGATAGTGCTTTCACTGTCTACTGTTGGAAGCATTTCCAATTCAATAATATTCCTTTTGATATAAACAACATTGACAGGCTATTTTTTTTATTAGGATTGCTCTATATGGTTGGGCAAGCTGTATAATACACAAGTGCTGCACAGCTAATTAATTATGCACCAAGATAGACATCATACATTTGAATAGCTATTACAACTTCCCAGGAGATGGCAGTAAACCACCTGTTTAGATAGCATAGTCAATGTATAGGACATTTTTGGAACACTTGGAATTAAGTGAGGTTTTTGATAGTTTCATTCGTACAACTAAGGGTGCTGCAGTGTGTAGGAACAGATGGCATGGCTCAGAGACCTCAATCCACAGGCCACTGGAGTATATTTCCACACTCTCATGCTTTCAGCATCTTCTCATCATCCTCTTTCATCATCCACATAGACCTCAGGAGCGGCCCACAGTGAGGTTCATAGCTATGTTACTCTACTATTTTACCACATCTAACTTCTAATCAGAATTATCAATTTCTTACGTACCTATGGCACCAAATGGTACTTTGATATACTTTTCTAGGATCAGCAATGTATAAATTAGAACAGCAATTGCTGATAAAATAATATCTAAGACTCATGAAAACTACATGCAAATTTTCTGGTGCATGAAAGCAATAGGATGGTTTAATCACAGAAAGGGAAGGTGTGTATTTTTGATAAAAAGATACTGTCTGTTGCAACTAAGTTTCAATTTACAGTGCACTTTTCCAATACCTTTAAACTTACGTAATCACTGGTTATCTGAAAATATTCTTAGAAGATTTAAACATTTTCCCATTAAGTTAATCTCTGTTAACATTTTGACATGGTATTTCAGATTTTCGTAACTTCCAGAAATTCATAAAATTTTATTTTCCTGTATACCTTGGGATTTATTTATGAAGAAATCTAGACCAGGGATTTAGCTCAGCAGTGTAAGTGCCTGCCTGCAGAAAAGAAATCTACATGTACAATTGGATGGAAATACATAAATACCAAAAACGTAACAGAAATGAATTTTGGGTGGTAAAATTTGAAGTGGTTATTTTTTTTCTGTTTTTCCATATTTTCTAAGTTTCCAGGAAAAGCATGTGTTAATTTTATAATATAAAATAATACTTAAACTTCTGCATATTAAAACCTTATTTGGCCCCCCTGTAGAAATTTCGTTGGCAAACCATTGATTGTAATTTGAAATGATCTCACAAGAATTAGCATATTATTTCATACTTTCTTCTTTATAACTGGATATAAAATCAGTTAAGATTTATTTTTATTTTTTTAGGCCACTTTTTAAAAAAGATCAGCATTCCAGAATTTTCCCCACTCTGGTTATCTCTTAAGTTTATATTTTAATGACTATAACATATTCAGAGTCAGAATATAGAGTAGAAAAGAAGATTCTGTGAACTCACGAATTTGACACTGCGCTCCTTCCCAGGCCGGGGGACAGTGGCACACCCCGGGAGCAACACACTCACCACCGTTTCTACATTTCTGAAAGCAGACAGCTGCGCAAAGAAATACGAATGAGTTACAATTTTAAATTACATTTGATTTTTCCTATGTCTGAAGGTATCTGCAGCTATTTTGAAGACAACAAGAGGCATTATGGTAACCACTGTTGATTTTGTATTGTTTTGAAGTCTTGGGTCACGTACACTGGTTTGTTTTGATTAGCTTTATTCTGCTTTATTTTGCTTGACTTTATTCTCTTTAAAAAAAATCCTATCATAGACCACAAAAATTTAATTAAAGAGAAAATGTTAAAAGCCAATGATTAAAGGACCTTTTTCCTTCACACTTGATCAAAATCAGTTTATAACACTCTTAGAAAAATGTAAATTTAAAGTTTGTACAAGCTATTGTTTGAATATATTGTGCTGTAAGTTTTTTAATTGTTGGAATTAGCCACATTGCTTCTCATTTTTCACCTTGATTCACACACTACAATTGTTGCTTATTTTAAACAGTAATTGTCTGGAAGGGGAGAATGAGAAAAATTTTTACAGCTCAGAAAATAACTGAAAGGCAGGGGGGCCCCACCTTGGAAAGGCCTGAGTGGTTGAGCTGAAGCCAATAAATCAGAAACTTTTAAAACCTTCTGACCTCCGTTTCAGATTAAGGGAATAGAATTCAAGATTTTTTTTGTCTTTAATCTTTGACAAATGCAGTTGAAAAACTAGGAAATACAATGTATTCTCTCCCTCTGCTAATGTGAAAAAAATCATTTCAGGAACTTTGCTTTTTTCCTATTTCAAAAACATGCTTTCTAAAACAGGAATAAACAAGCCAGAATTAAAACAAAGAAACAAATGAAAGCAAGAAAAATATTCCTAAATTAAATTCTGTTTGACAGTCCCACAAAAGACGTGAGTTCTGGTATTTTTTCCTGTTGTTAGTGTAGGTTTGTGATACATCGTAAGCACACTCATCCTGGGGAGCTGGCACCTGTACGTATCATGTCCAGGTCCTTTTACTTCCCCTTCCCTTCTCCTTCTGCCCCCAGATCCCACTCCCATCCCACACAGTCTATCTCCTATTTCCTATCACCTTTTATTTTGCTCTTTAAATTACTTATACTTTAGGTTTCTGTATAAGAGAACACGTGATGTTTAAACTGCTGTGCTTGCCTCCTTTCACTTAGCAGTTAGCATTTTAAGAGTGTTCTTACGTGTGCTGCACCATTTCCCACTCCAACCAGAAGGGCAGGAGCAAATGTTTGATCCCACACATTTTCCTCCATTCATGCACACAGGATCACAGATACCTTAAGGTAAAAGGATGAAATATCAGCTCTTAGACAGCAATAGCTTTGAGATTGCTTGATCTGTAGTTGGTGAATACGTTTAGTGGTGTCTTACTTTTTTGGCATCTCCTACCAGTGTACCCTTCACGACAGACGCACACATTGTTCCTCATGCAGTGGCCACCATTCTTGCAGGGAGGGTGACAGATAGCTAAAAGAAACATGGCGCAGTGTGTTAATATTACATACTGAGTTACTAGATATAATATACTGCATTGTGTGCTTGTTATCTATGGAACCATAAGGCAGAGGAATGTGCTATTGAAATGAAAGATCACAACTGCAAGTCGTAAAAACTATTCTTTCTTAATCCTAAAATACACTTATAGACATAGTCCACTAGTGGGCTAGCACAATTTGAAATGTATTGGTGGAGTATTCATAATAAGTGGAGTCTTTGATACTACAGTGCACATATTAAAAATCTTAACTTATGTTTCACCACACTGTGAAGTAAAGCATGAATTAATTTGTACAAAAGTCATGAAAATAAGCCAAAATCTAGCTCAAAATAATTTATTTGCCCTTGTGGAAATAAGAAAAATTTCAAAAATGTGTTCATGATGCCATAGAAGTATTAGAAAATACCTTTTTTCTTTTATTTGACACTGGGGATTGAACTCACAACCTCATGCCTGCCAGATAGTCACTTAAGCCACTGAGCCAAACTCCTGACCCTAGTGTTTTGAGTCAGGGTCACACTATGTAGTTCAGCCCGGCCTTGCGCTCAAGTTGTAGCCCAAGCTGGCTTCGAACTCACAACATTCCTCCTACCTCAGCCTCCCGAATGCTGGGATTAAAGGTGTGCACCACCACGCCCGATTAGAAAATATTTTTAAATTAACTTTCCAATACATACTGAGGTCTTGAGGAAATTTTATTTGACTGATTCTTGTCACTTTTTTAAAGTTTTTTTTTAAAAAAACAATAAATTCTTGGCTTTATTTGGAACATTTATTAGATATTGAGAGTATATATTTTCTGTGTATATAATTCTGTACTATGGAAATCAGAAGTTAGTATTTATCATTCTTATATAACAATTATTGCTGCTTCATGTTTCTTTCATACATGAAAATTAAATATTAGCAGTTTGCTTGTTTGTTTTGTTTTTGTTTTTGGGGCTGAAGAAGGAAGCAAGGGTCTTGGACACTACCATTGAGCTACACCTAGGGTTCTAAATGCATTTTTTTTTTAATTACACAGGCAAACCTGTCTGCAGGTTTTGAAAATTTCTCTCAAAAGTGATATTAAAATGAATTTTATTTGTATTTTAAAAATGAATTTCAAATTGATAGGTTTTAGTAACAGGAATTGACAGACTGGCTCTCATTAGTAGCTGCTTTCTTCATTTTCCAAACACTTTTTAAAAAATACTCTTCTGATTTCAAATGGATTTATAAGGAAAAACAATGTAGCACTTTAATTATAAAAACAGTATAACTAGATGCTTTAGTAATGAATAACTCCTATTTTAAATTGAACTTTCCTTGGTTCATGGTTGAGCCTACTTTCTGTAGTATTTTATTGATACCTTTTCGTAAAGCATCTTCTCAACAAACTTCACTGAGAATGGAAAAAAATTGAGACAATAATTTGTATTTATATATTAAATGAAGTTAGTTTGGATCATTGATTACTATTCCCAATTTTTTTACTCTTCATTCATGCCCTTTGCCATTTGATTTTGTATTACTGCCACCCTCCTGGAAGTAGAGTTTATTTTCTTGTAAAATTGTTACTTTTCATCATGTGATTTGTTTTGACCAAAGGCCTGTGAGTCAACAAGATGCACGAAGGAGCTCTGTATATGCAGTATCATTTGTTCTGACTTCTTCCTCTCTGCTATTTGTTTGAGAATGTCATGCCTCCTATAAATACTGAGGAAGAGAGACAGGTGACACAGTCTAGAGTTCAGCCCACCAATATGTAAGGTCTTTGTATTTCAGAAATAAATGTTTGTGGCTTGCCTAAAATACCTCAACTCAGATGATTACAGAGGTATGCCTTACTTTTTATTAGTAGTGAAATGCTCTTACATTTTGTACTCCTTACTCTTTAAATAATTGAATATCATTTATATTTATCAGGAAAAAGTTCTTTGCATGGCAAAAACACCATAGCAAATACCTATGGTCAGAAATTTAGAATAAAGAAACATTGTTTATGATGGATAACTTTGTATAATTCACAATCATTCACAAAGATGTGAGCATAGAGATAAACATTACATTTACACAAAAAACCTATATAAGTAAAATAATAAATACAAAGGGGATAAAATTAGGATTTTGTCATCCACCCACAATCACTGGATTTTTAGGAGAAAACAAGCCCTCATACGAGATTCTACAGGACTCAGAAGGAAATCCAACAAATTCCAAAGTGAGCCAAGGTATCAGGGATTTTGAGAGAAAAAGGAAATTAGAAGATATATTTATGCATTTCTTCAGATATACATTTTAAACTTTGTTATTGAAAAGTAGTTCAACCTTATTTTGGTCTTATTTATTTGTTTGTTTTTTTGGTACCAGGGATCAAACTCACAACCTCATTCCTGCCAGGCAGGCACTTATGCCACTAAGCTAAATCCCCAGTCCTATTTTTTGAGACAGGGTCTCATTATGCAGTTCAGGCTGGCCTTGAACTCACTTTGTAGCCCAGGTTGGTCTCGATCATTGTGAGTGTTGGGATTAAAGTTGTGTGTCACCATGCCTGGCCTTATTTTGGTTTTAGATCAATTTCTTTTTCCTTTGTAATTCTACAGTACATACAAAATGTCTCTCCTAAGTCCTTTTAAATATATTCTAATTTTATTCATGTGCTTTTCATATGTGTGCCAATTTCCCTTCCTTCCATTGGAGCTCACAAAGGGTTGTGATTTAACAGTGTCTAAACCAAATTTGAAAACCTGAGGGCTTAATTCTGAGATCTTAAAATTTACAGATAATTTCCAAAGTCTAAGCTGGCTAGGAAGTTGTAGGGACTAATTTCAAAATCTGTTTCCTTCTCAGAACAGCCTGTTTCCTGGCCCTTTAAAAAGAAGTGTTCAAGAGAGAGCCAGCCAGATCCACCTCTGCCTGCTGGCTACCTGCCACTGGAAGACTTGCTTCCCATGGGCAGTCAGTGAGAGCAGGGACATGCAGCCAAGTAGGCCTGGTACACCTGCAGGCCACCGTCGGAGGCCCTTGCTTCCTTTGGGCAGCCATTGCGCACTGAGAGAATGATACAAACACACCCCCTTGCCGCCATCAAGGGAGTCCTGGTGTAGACACACAGGCTGAGAGAAGCAGCTCCACCACCAGTCACCCCTGGTCATCAGGGAAGCCCCAGTGTAGCTGCACAAGTGTGGAGAAGCCCGCCCTCAACCTCCTACCTCCCTGTAAACCTGGGGTCAAAGGATCCCAGTTGCCTTTCCCATTCTCCTACACCTGTCAGGAGTAGCCAATGTGGAAAGTGCTTGGGACTCCACTACTGGCTTGTTGGGAGGAACACAGGAGAATGTCAAGACAATGGAGCAAAAGGCAATCTTAACCTCCAGCCCACACAAAACAAGTCTGGGAGACACAGTCATAGAAGAAAATGGAAGTCACACACCTGAAATCTGAGAGAATAGTAACTGAAGTAAAGAAACAACTTCATGAGACTGTAAAAATAATCAGATCAGAAATAATGTCTCAAGTAAAAGAAGAAATCACAAACATAATGAAAGAATTGCTCAGCATATCTAAAGAAGACATAGATACAAAAGAGGAGCATAGGAACATGATGGAAAGCTTGAATGAACAATATAGAAGGGAATTACAATGCATGAAACAGATTCAGAAAGATATCCAGGAAATTAAAAAGTCAATCAAAAGCTATCAAAACTGACTGAGCCCGAAGATGGACTTTCAGACCTTGAAGACAGAATTGCAGATATCGATCATGAAAGAAAAGATTTCTTTAAAATACCAACGAACCAGAAAATAACAATTCAATGACTGCAAGATGATGCAAAGAGAAACAATTTAAGAGTGAGATGTATCAATGAATAAGCAGGGGTAACACAAATGAAATAAAAAGGCTATTTACAGAAGTAATAGCAGCAAACTTCCCAAACATAGGGAAAGGATCTGGCATACAGATAAGTGAGGTATACAGAACTCCAACTAGCCATAACCAAAATAAATCTACACCCAGATATATAATAATCAAGATCCCAGAAATTCAGCACAAGAAAAGAATATTTAAAGTTGTTAGAAAAAAGAAACAGATCACCTATAAAGGAAAACCAATCAGAATCACGGCAGACTCGTCAACACAAACCATCAAGTCAAGAAGAGTTTGGAGGGAAGTGTTTCAAATCCTGGAAGAAAACAACTTCCAACCCAGATTGATGTACCCGGCAAAACTATCTTTCAAAATTGATGGAAAAATAAGATACTCCCATGATAAAGAACAACTGAAGGAATTCATGACCACCAAACCAACCCTACAGAGAGGGTTGAAGGATATTCTAGAGAGAGATAAAGATAACCATGGTTCCAGAAACAGCAGCAGAGGAGGATCACCAAACAGGACAGGAAATTGAATGAAGGGGAAAGTGGAGGGTCAGCAGCAGGAGGACAACACGGCAGAGACAAGCCAATGAATGCTGGCTGTAACCATTAATGTAGATGGCCTCAATTCAGCAATAAAAAGGAGCACAGGGAGAGTGGATCAAGAAACAAGATCCATCAGTATACTGTATACAAGAAACACATGTAACTTGAAAGGAAATTCATAGACTGAAAATCAAAGGAGAGAAAACAGTCATCCCATGTGACAGGAGACCAGAAAAAAGCAAGGGTAACTTGCCCATCAACCTCAGAAAGGATAGTAAGGATATGGTATTTTTATACAATGGAAAGCTACCCAGCTTTAAAGTAGGATAATGTCAAGTAGGATAATGCTCTTTTGGGTAAATGGATGCAACTGGAGATCATGTTCATGGGCAAAATGGTTTGAACTCATATGGGTGAACTGTAGCATAAAAAACAAGAGTTAGTGGGATCCAAAAAGCACAATAGATATCATAAAAGTGATAGGGGAGGAAACACCTAGGAGGGGAAGGTGGTAACCAATGTTAACTTCTTACTGTCTTATCTTGAACTCTTGTACTACTTTCACAATTTTGTTAGGTTTGGTTTTGTTCTGTCTTGTTATGTTAGATTTTATTGTGTCTGATGGTATGGGCAACTGTTTTGAACATACTGGGATGTACTGTGGTAAACATGGTTGGTTTCCTATTATCTTGTTTTGAAGTCCTATAATGCTTTCATTCTTTTGTTTGATTAGTTTTATTCCATTTCACTTTGATTGTATTATGTGTGATGGTATGAACAGCTATTTTGAAGAAAACATGACATTATGGTAGCCATTGCTGATTTCCTATCTTATTTTGAAATCCTATGGTGCTTTTATTCTTTCATTTTGATTGGTTTTATGCTGTTGTATTTTATTTGATTCTATTATGTGTGATAACATGGACGACTGTTTAGAAGAAAATGAGACATTATGGTAACCATTGTTCATTTCCCATTATCTGGTTTTGAAGTCCTGTAATGCTTTCATTCTTTTGCTTTGATTGATTTTAGTCTGTTTTATATTATTTGATTTCATTATATGTGAAGGTATGTACAGCTATTTTGAAGAAGAGACATTATGGTAGCCATTGTTGATTTCCCATTGTCTTGTTTTAAAGTCCCATAATGCTTTCAGTCTTTTCTTTTGATTGATTTTATACTATTTTGTTTTGTTTGATTTTATGGTGTGTGAAGGTATGGACAACTATTTTGAAGAAAACAAGAGACATTATGGTAGACACTATTGATTTCCCGTCATCTTGTTTTGAAGGCACGTGTTGCTTTCATTGTTCTGTTCTGTTCTGATTTGCTTTGTTCTCTTTTGTTTTGTTTTGTTTTGAGTTGTTTTATTCTCTTTAAAATTAAGAAAATAAATAAAAAGAAGTGTTCAATAGAAAACTTTTAGTTCAACTTAATAGTTTAGAGATTTCCTTTTTTGTCCAGTTACACAGTCAATATATGTTTGAGAACATTCCTTACCATGTCTTTCAACTATCAAAGAACCATGATAGACATTGACTTCATTTCCTTCCTTCCTTTCTCCACTCAAAACTAAACTACAATCATTCTTTAGAATGAATTTAGGCAGACTCTTCATTGCCAAGGTTTGCTTTATCTTAGTCTTTATTTCTTTCCATTTTGCAAATTGGTTCCTTGTTAGAAATCTGAATTAGAGAAATTCATTCCCTATGTCCGCCTAGTTTGTATCTGATTGAATGATGGCTTATTCTCTGCTCAAGCCCATCCTAAAAATCCTAGCATCTCTCCAAATAACAGAAGTATATGTTTGCAAAACAAAGTATTATGGTAAGGAAAGCACAACTTTTAGGAATTAAATTAAGATGTTCTGACATATTCTATACTAAAAGTCTACTACATTTAGTGTAACAAAAATATGAAGATATACAAATACTTTATAAATTTAATTTATGGGCATTAATTCATACCTATCCTGCCACATTAGAGACATTTCCATTATCCTGATAAAGTCAGTTATTTACAATACAGAAGATGGTGTTAAAATAATGGGCCACAAATGGGGAAGACTGCCTCTGTTATGTCCTCATATAATCTTGCATAGTGTTGCACATAGATGACTCTTCATAAATATTTAATGAAACTAGGGAGCTTATGGGATAAAAATAGTCAATTGATTTTTTGCTGTGAAGGTAACAAAAATGTCTCCATTTTATTACAATTATAAGAGAACTTTGCTTACTTTTTTCACCTTGATTCTACAAAACTGCATAGACAAACCCCAAAGTTGTGAATCTAACAGAGTGAAATAAATATCACCATTTACACAGTAACTCTGATACATGTGTATGACCTAATCATTTGGTGACCATACCAGCAATGTCAACAAGAAACAGAGGCAAAAATAATACATATATATATATATCACCTTCCACTTTGAAACTTGTCTTGTATTCGCTAAAAGGTCTATTGAGCTTTACCATCTCATTCGCCTATTTTACTTCTAAATAAAGAATAATTACCATTCTGACATTGTGCACCAAAGAATCCATTTGGACAGAGGCATGTGTTTGGCTTGTAACAGGAACCACCATTGAGGCAAACAGGATCACACAAAGCTGATGAACAGCATGAAAGAAAAAAATTGTAAATGTTTCATTATTTTAAAAATGAAAGTTGGACAGAAGTAAAAATGATGCATAATGAAATATTTTATTTCTGCTGCAAGTAAAATCCATAACTTATAATTAATTTGTCTTTGCCATATAAGAGAAACAAAGTAGCCGAGTAATTTCTTTGCAAGTATGTTCATTAAGTTTACAAATAATACTATACTAAGAACATGGGGCGTGGAGCTCCAGGAGCACAAGTGGTTAGTGTACGTTACTTATACACAGTGTGGAGTGTGTGATTCAAATTCAGAAAGCCATGGGTAAGATGAAAAAAAGACTGTAAAAGAAGACTATTTATTTTAATAACACTACCAGAATGGTTTGCAACCAACTCCAATACCAGTGTCCATTCACACATCTTGATCTCCTTCCCAACTACAATAGGGACACTGTACTCCGATTCTTCTTTACTCTAAAACATTCCCTTTACTTTGTGATCTTTGTTTTGCATTGAAAAGAATCCTAACTATTTTTAACCTAGATCTCACTGATTCTTCAACATCCACACAGATACTATTTTCTTCCAAATTTTACCTGCCAATAAATTTCTCTTTGGCTCCAAAGAATTGTGTTTTAGTCATACAATTTATCATAAACCAGCCTGTCTGTCTCCTTTTGTAATAATTGCATCCCGTTTCTCCTTCACTAATGATGTGCTACTTGAAACAAGGGCAAAAAACAAATTAATCTGTTTTTTCACTTTGCATAATTCTTTGTCTATAATTGAAAAGCTATAAATGTCCTATTAAATTTTCATTGAGAAAAACCATTAGATAACAATCAGTTAGATTAAACATGAATAATTGCAAACACTCCTGCTAAAGAAACCTGACAATGTGATAAATACATGGAATTGTATTATGGGTGTGTTGTTAACTCAGAATAACTTAGAAATAATAAAATAGAATGTGTTGTGATAAAAACATTTGAAAGAAACCTAGATAATGCAACACAGTCTGTGTCCACACAAAGTTAAGTAGATGAGGGAGTTACAAATGCTGAAGAAATATTGGCTGGATAGGACAACAGTAAAGGTTCTGTAAGATTCTGTTTGGCCCAATATAGGAAGATTAAAAAAATGAAGATGCAAAATTTGAAATGATAACTTCATACTTGGCATGTCAGATCAGTTTTCTTTCTTAAGAGTAAGTCTTTTGAGCATTGGCACACTTCAATGTTTGACAATTTCACTGAAAACATTTCTTATTTTACCTGTATTACAGGTGGGTCCATTCCAGCCAGGCTTGCACTGGCAAACATCTGGTGCAAGGCATTCACCTCCATTTTCACAATGTCTGTTACAAACCACTAAGATCACAGAATAAAAATAAAGTTAAGGTAAATCAGGTGTGAAATGGTCACATTGTTGACTATTACCTTGTTAGTTCCTAAAAGTCAATCATATCTGCCAGTGAGTAAGATCAGGAAGAAAAATAAAAAAACTATATAGTTCGACTTCAAACGGTCTCCAGTTTTTATGTTCAATTGTATTCTTATTCATAGAGATAAGGAAAGTAGAAAATCATTGAGCAGAGTAGTAAACAAGAAATGATCATTGGATCATTGGGGGAAATTAAGTTACTGCTGAAAGTAATTGTAAATAAAATTAGCTACATTTATATGCAAATGAACAAACATGAGTTCCTGCTATCTCAGAGAAAAGGTCATGGTAGAGGTCAAGATGAGAACTGTTCTGAAAGCAAAATTCTTTGTCTTAGTATTGGTCACCCACGGTTGCTGCCAGTGCTATTTAGATTGGCAATTGCCATGATATCTTAAGGTTTGTGTTCATTTCATTTAATAATAAAGCCATCAGCTCACTGAAGGAGAAAGAAAGTTTTGCTTACTTGTTTCACATCTTGGTCCTACAAAGCCATAAGCACAAGTGCAGAGATTGCCGGGCAAGCACGTGCCACCATGTTGGCAAGGTGGGCTGCAAATTTCTGCAGGCACAGATTACATCATTAAGCCACATCCTAATTTAAAAGCAGTTTATATTTATGAAGCACAAGCACAATAAGTCTTGCTGCAAGAACAATTTATAATAATCTCAGTCTTCCACTACTGTGCAATTTAGTTCTATGGGATTAATTGTATGGATTCACATTTCTGAAATACCAGTGATCAGCATGTTTTGGTTTAAAAAAGAAACCTAGAAAATACGAATCACATAGGTGTGTAAAAGACTTATAAGAATTGTGAATAACTGAATGGAAATTTATAACCGTTGTTGTCTTCTGAAAATGACTCCTTATGTATTCCTGTTCTACAAACAGAATTTTTCTATGCTTCCATAGTTACTTTTATATGTTACTAATGGTGATATTTTTGTTAGTTCACCCTATATTGTTAACTAGTAGCTTACTTGTGATTGAAGAATTTTTAAAACTCTCATTTTATTCATAATTATAGGGAGTACTTACAAAAATGTATTCCTTCAAAAACTTTAAAATAACAAAAACTTTCATAATTTTTTCACTTAATATTTCAACCAAAGCAATGTTATTTATGTAGGTATAAATATATTTCACAAATCACTATTTAGGCCTTTTCTTACTACCTTATAGATTCTAATTATTTTACACTTAATGTTTTCTTGGAATACATTTTGCTAAGCCATTTACTAATTAAGAATGTTTTCCTTGATGACAGAATATTTGTAGGGATATGATAACTTAAAATTAAATTTAAAAAAAATTATTTAGGTAAATGATTTTACCAAAGATAAATCACTGTTCTTTGGAGCTCTGATTTCTGAAATTCAAGTTTTGAAATTTGAAAACTTTTTTAGGGAATATTAAAAAACATAAGTTCTTGTCCTAACATTAATGAATGCATAATAATATACACACAATAAAATTGGATTACTTTTTAAAATATTTTTGAAAGAAAATGTCTTATTTTAGGCCTATTAGATGACTTTTGATTTGAATTGTCACCTTCATCACAGGTTGCTCCACCATGTCCTGGAAGACATTCACATATGTTAGGCTTAACACACTTTCCAAGGTTTCTGCAAGCTGGTTGACATATAGCTGTATAAAATAAACCCCATAGCTTAGAAATATCAAATATCAAGTAAAATTCATTACACAGACTAATGAATGATGTACCTACCAGTTTGGCAGTTAGAACCAGTGTAACCAGGCTTACATTTGCATGTGTTTGATGCAACACATTCCCTATTTTTTCCACATGGATGTCTACAAATGGCTGCAAAAATCAAGGAAAAAGGACTGAATTATACCAAATACAGGTTTCTCAAATTTAGTTATAATAGTTAAATTTTCCTGAAATTTGAGCTTTTAAATACAGTATTAAACAACCACTGTATTTAATGGTAATTTTCTTCTTTGCATTTGGTTTACTGTTAGAATGGTTGAGAAAAATGATTGCTAGACTGGGAAGTACCATATATGGTAATTACTCGCATAATAGTATCTAACATTGGAGGCAGAAGCTAAATGCACATGGAATTACATAAAATTCCTTTTTTTTCACAGGGAAATGAAGGTTCAGATATAATCAACTAAATATTGATGAATGACAGGAACATTCAAAATTTCAAAGAGTAAGAAGCCAGAAAGACATCATAAACCAGTAGGTTTACATCCTTTAGACTACCTGATCTACTGGGTACATGACACTCTTTGAGGTAACTGAAATGCATGAAATTTTAAAGTTTACTGAAAATAAGAAATTTTGTATTATAAACATGTAGGTGTTGAGAATTACTATTCATATTCCTACCAACACAGTTTCTTTAGATAATAGTAGGAACACAGGAATATGCCAACAAATTTCTTTCCTAATTTTGTTCTCAAACAAAAACACAAAGAAAGCACAGTAACAAAGCAATAACAACAACAACAAAAACACACTGCTTATATGTTGTTAAAGCCAACCTTGATGTGCATCAGAAAGCAAGGCTAATGCAACCAATATTTGTAAAATTAAAATGAATCAAAACTTGCTAATATCAAATTGGAGGAATGATAGAGAAACTTACTTTATAAAAACAAATAAATATTCCAGAATTAGTAATGTAAAGTACTAAAATATCATTGTGACCTAAAAACAACCAGGCAAAATATTAATCAGATCTATATTCATATCCTCTTTTTTGTTTTTATCTCTTTAGCTATTTAGGCACAGCCTCTCAATGCCTTGCTCTCTACACAAAGAGAAAAGAACACTTAGTTTGCAGAGTTGTGGATTATGTAACATAACTTATCTGAAAGTTTCTACAAGGTAGAACAAGTTGGGACAAGGTAGGTAACTAGTAAGTATATTTATAGTATGTATAATATAATTTTAATAGTACATAATAGTAGTATTTTAAAAAGTAACCAAGAAAGCTCACTTTTTTTCCCCCAAAATATGGTGAGCTACATTAAATCAACAGATATTAGCAGGTGAAAAAACGTAGCTTGTTAGTTACTTGAGTTTGAACTACATAGTTTGCTTTGCACCTTGTGAAGGATGTCTACAGTACCTCTGCAACTGATACCATCTCCATAATACCCTGAGGGGCAGCGTCCACATTCAAAGTGACCATCTGTGGTTGGCATGCAGGAAACACCCAGAAAACAAGGTGAGCCAGCACAAGCTGACTTGGTTAACCCAAACTTTTCTGGCAAAACAGTGATTGCTTCAGTGTCTGGCGTCACAAACATGTCATCCTTCGATTGTGTGTAACCTTGTGAAAAACTGTTAATTTGAGAACTGTAGACCCCTGTCCCTGTACGGATGGTACTAGGGGTAACATCTTTCAGTTCACCACTGGAACCATGCGGATTCATGCTTAATGAATCACTGCTGTTCATAGGAATTTCTGACTCGTTTAGACTGGTATTTGCTCTGAGAACATGATCCATATATTCATAATCTGTTATTTGATGAGAAACAACCATCTTTGTATTATCCATTTGAGGTGTAACTGACAAATAGGAGATGTTTGTTGTCTTCAAGAACTTTTTGATAATGACAGGACTGTGAGCAAAGTTTCCACTAATTAGTGAATGCTCTGTTGATGGTGACTGAGAATTCAAACCTGAACAAGCAGAAAGAAATAGAAAGATTAGCCAATAACTTTATTCTGTTCTCCCCAAATATTTGACATTAACTAATTCATTCCTTCACTTAGTGTCCACAACTACTCTACACTATCTACAGCTATAGCTGCACTATGAGCTATGCTAGAAGCCATGAATAAGTTATTACACTGTTCCTGCCTTCAAAGAATTTATAACCTACTTGGATAAACAAAAGAACATAGAATGTTATCTAGTATAAAAGTTAAAGAGCAATAATTAATGAGCTTCTGTGAAACTGCCTTTCTCTTTTAATCTTTTAAAGTATGGATACCTATGTTTTTTTTGTCCTTTTTCCTCTAAATTTGTGTTCTCCCTGTATAATTTTATTCCATAGTTATGATGGTAAGCATCGTGTCTTTTAAGTCCTCTCTCCTGAGCTTCACGTGGATATGCCAGAGTCCTTTCATTCTTCTTGTACGCAAATTGATTCATTATCATTCTCCTCCAAAACCACTTCTTCCTATGTGTTGCATGTACTAGGACAGCCTGGGTGAATGACTATAAAGTTATTTCCTTATTGTTCTGGAGGCTTGAAATTGAAGGTCAAGGCAGTGATCTATGGTTTTTTGGTGAAAAGCTTCTTAATTTATTGCAGTTGATCACTTTCTCAGTACATTTGCACATGACAGCGGGGTTCTCTGATGTCTCTTCTTAAAAGATAGCAACTCTGTTGTATCAGCGCCCCACCCTTTCACCTCTTTCAATCTTGATTACTTTTGTACCCCATATACAGCCACATAGGCTTCAAATTCTGAAATTGGGGGGATACAGTCCAGTCCATAGCAATGTGAATGCTAATTCTACACACCCAGTCAGATGTCTGACATTTAATAATTTTCTTCCCTTATCACACTAACTAATCCCAATCACTAAGTATCTTCTATTTGCTGCTTTAATATCTTTTATTTTTATCTCACCTTAGGGCAGAATATCTTCATTATTTCTTATACTTCTGAGATACGTTTTCAATTTTCTTCCCACCTTCAGATTTACACAGTTCCTTCTCCACAAGTGTCTTATCTTCTACATTACTTTAAGTTTCTCAGATGTAAACCTTACTATGTTTCTCTCCTATTTCAAAATTATGAGAGGCTCTCCATGTTCTTCCTGCTGGCTTCCTCGCTAGACCCGTCTTGGAGGAGCTCTCCTGTACTCTGTCCTCCAGGAAAAGTGAATTATTCAGAGCTCCCTGCTGGAGACCAGACTGTACCGGGTTATACTGCCAAACACAGGGACCGCTGGCTGTCTTGGAATAGAGCAGATGCATAGTGTTCTGAAGTCAAGATACCACAGCTGAGGCAACCAAGGACACGGGCCGCTGACACCCCCTATTCCAGAGCAAAAAAGCTGCCAACCTTAGAGACAAGACAGTTTCTTAACTGGCAAAATTTACTACTTGGAGAAATCTTTGAACTAACCCCCAAGGTCCTGCTCAGTCCTCGAGCTTGCCTCTGTATCCCTTTCCTTTGTTTGAAAGTCAAATAAATATGGGAGGCCCAGAGAAGTTCTTTGCCTCAATTCCCAGGGAATCTCCAATTCTGTTAGAGGATTTTGACCTTCTTGGAGCCCCAAAATCATATCACGTGCCTCTTTTATTTAAACCATTGGCTGTCCACTCTTTTAGGAGGCTGCGGGCCCAACCGGTCCGCCATAGCTCCCTTGTGATGTTGCATAGTTCCCTTCCTTTGCTCATGCTATCCCCTCTACCTGGATTGTTTTTCTCTCCTTTGATCTGCTACGTCAGATACATTTCCTGGATCGCTAGCATAGTGTAAGCATTTTATTTTAAAGGTTTTTATTATCCCTTCAGGTAGACACCATGCCTTGTGTTGTATTCATACTATTCCCTCTAGGTCTTTCTTTACAAAGATACAGAATACCTTATTGTATTGTGAGATTACTAGTTATATTCCATTTAATTACATTCTCACCTAATAAGCTGGAGGACATGCCTGATTCATTTCTGCATCCTCTACATCTACTTCAGTTCACAACACTGAATGCACGCGCACTGAATGATGCATGAATATGAGAAAATGGAACTGAGTGACTGAAATAGTTAAATACAGCAGATAATAGGAACTTTTACCATGACATATTTTCCCATCACCATACAGTCCTTTAGGGCAGGAACCACAGTGATAGGACCCAAAGGTGTTGAGGCAGCCCACTCCTGGAAAACAGGGCTCAGACTCACACTCATCAACATCTTCTTGGCAGTTTGTACCTATGTGATATATAGATCAAGCGTTCAAATTATTTAATTCGAAATATGGTGTATGCCTAATCATCTTTTATAACTCTTAACCCGCACAGAGCTGTTGTGAATTACATGGAAAGGAATGTTCTATTTTAAATATGTGCTACATAATCAAATATAGTCATCAATTAGAATCCAGTTAATATTTAATGTGTCCTTTAAAATGTGTAAGATTTTTCCTATAAAAAAGATGATTTAAAAGTCTGTTAGTATTTAAGACAAATAATATCATATCACGGAAGAAAGATGTTCTTTTGTTTAAAAACCTCAGTGATCTTTTGAAAAGAAATGTTTTAGAATGGTTATCTGCTTAGCTTAAGGACAACTGTTCTGTGCAGTGGTTGCATTATCTGTGAAAATTTTACAATGTGTTAGGAAAGCCAATCTTCTTTTAAAAAGATATTTTGAGATGAAGTAGTAATCTTTGAAATGCTTAACAACTTATTTGAATGAATAAATTCATATCATTTGTGCATAGCAGCCTTTATTATTTAAAAATCCATGAAGCAACCAACATTTAAATTCATTCAAATGTTGTCTACAATAAAGCAAAAAAGAGTCATCTACCGACATTCATTTGTCCAAATGCTAAAATACTTACTTAAATCCGATGAACAAAATGAAATGCTCTGCTTTATTCTATTATAATGTTAACACAGATGTTTTCAAGAAAAGTATCAGCTCAACACGTGGATATTTAGCATTTACATCTATATAACTTAAAAATATTCATAAGAGATTTTTAAAAGGCATGGGAAAGTAAAGGTTGTCATAACTGGAGTCATATGCATATTTCTGGAATTAGGTATTTTATGATAATTAATGAGATCATGCATATGGTAGTATTTCATTTTATTTCAACTCTATTGTGTATATGTGTGTGGTGTGTACATTATACTCGTGTGTGTTATATATGTATGTGTGGCATGGGAACTGAACTTGGGGTCTTGAGCTTGCGAGGCAGTAGCTTTACCACGGAGCTAAGACTGCAGTTCTTCAACTCTAATTTACACCACAATATTTCTAACTTAGTGAATTATCAATGAAATCTCTCATATTTCTGCTAGCATAATTTCTTTATTTTTCTGTATTATAATGAAATAGTAACATATTTCAATATCTTTTACCCATTAAATATAGATACAAATGCTTATAAACCTGTAATTGATGTTTCATATTGCTGCTATAGAGACATATCTGGGCAAAATTGCAAAAGTACATATAAGCAATTTACAAAAAATTAAAAACCCTAAAAGTTAAATAGCACATTTACTGTGGTTATTAGAATATTTAAAACGTGTACTAAAATCTTTAGTGCTACTTGAGCCTTCAAAAGTAGCATCAACTGTATTTTAATTCTTAAACACAAAACATATCCTTAATTACAGAGAGTAATGCAATGAAGTTGCTAAATATTGAACATGTGATGGTTCTTTGTAAAAATACAGAAATTCCCAATCCAAAAGCATGGAACTGAAGTAATAATCTACAGTTTTATTCTGCACTTAACAATGACAAGGGTATTTACTTGAGTGATCTATAGACAAATTTTCCAGGGAACTTCCCTCTCTAATCCAATCATTTTAATTTAGTTCATGAGGAACCAGAATTTACCTTTGAGCTCAGGTGGACAGTCACAGGAATAGCTGCCCAAACCTCCAGTACATCTGCCAAGGCCACAAGGGTTTGGTTGGCATGCGCTGACAACTACTTCACAAAGACCACCATGGAACCCAGGCAAGCAGACACAGAGGTAAGCTCCACTCCCCAGGGGGAGTTTTCTGTCAGGCACACATGATCCACCATTCATGCAATCACAAGACTTCACAGTTACCTACAGAAGAAAAAGAGTAAATGTTATATTTCTAGCGCATGCCCTAGAAATTATGATGGGCATGTATACTTAAGAACAAGTGTCATCAAATCATATATCTTTGTGAGATATATTTTATATAAAACGGTAGTTAAAATGATTTAATAAGAAAATCATGCTTACGTGCAAGGGCATAGCCAAAGTATGCACACTAGGATAATTTTTTAAAATAATGGTCCAAGATGATAAATTAGATAATGTAAGCAGAATACTTAAGGGGAAACATTCAAGAGGGATGCAGGCATCCCGGTTGTCCCCAAATCTAGAGAGCAAATGCTGACTTGATTTGCTCGGCTATCGTGCCAACAGAACACAGTTTCCTTACACAGTTGCTTCTGTGTGAAAGCATGCCCCGCATTTCCAGTGAATACAGCTATAAAAAGATTTTTTAAACATTCAGAGCTTATGACTGGCATAATAAAAAGTCAAGAAATGTCACTAATTTGGTATTTCAAGTCTTCCATCTATAATTTTGATTCTAATTCAACATCTGAGATTCTTTTAATTGGAAGGCAAAGGTTATAACAATCAGTCTTATATTTGTGGCAGGTCATTGCTGGAAGTGGAAGTGAATGAGTTCTTTACCCCTGTCATTGTTACGTGCAGAATAAAACTGTAGATTATTACTTTAGTTCTATGCTTCTGGATTGGAAATTTCTCAGTTTTTACAAAGAACTATCAAATGTTCAATATTTAGTAACATCACTACATTGCTCTCTGTAATTAAGAATACGCTCGGTGCTTCAGAATTAAAATACAGTTGACTCTGTTAAAAGATCTAGTGACATTTATATACAAAATCAGAATTCTGACCTCAACTGTGACTCTAGTTGCAGCATTACAGTCATCACTGAGGTGTAGAGTGAATCGCTGTGGAGCCTGGGACTCTGCTTTCCACGTAAGCAGTCCTGCAGAAGAGATATGTGCTCCTTCTGGACCCAATTCCAGTGTAAAGTGAATTTCAGAGCTTTCTGGGTCCAAGGCCGTGAACTGGTACTCAAAGTTTTCTCCATAAAATGCCTGTAATTTTTCTTGTGAGGTTTGCATTACAGGGGACTGGTTATCTGCAGCAGAGAAATCATTTACCCTTGAATATGTGTAGAAAAGGAAAGAAGTGTGATTCTGAGAGTTCTCAGCAGAGACAGACAGGCAATCTAAGAAAGGTTAAACTCTGACAATGATTCTATTCCTTGCTTTCATTTTGTTTAACATTCTCAATAAACTTGATCCCATCCTAAGAGATTCAAAAGTAACTGACAACTGCAGACTACAAGGTTTGTTATGAAGGTGTGGAAAACAGCATGAAATACAGAAACACACCTGAACTACCCTGACTGGATGCATCTCCTCTTCTGTTTAAATTACTTTGCAACATTGACTATTTCATTTGTTGTGCAAGCATGTGCCCTCTCTGTCCTCACTCTAACCTCTCTCTCTCTCCTTTCCTCCCTCCCTCTTTCCCTTCCTCCCCCTCCTCTTCCTTCTTCTTCACATCATTTTCTCGATTTATAATTCTGTCTTTGTGATGGACTCTCATCTGACTACCCTGCCCTTTCTTTACAGTACCCACCTCCATACCATCAGGCCATGCCAATCTCCTATTCCTCTAAAATCATTCCAGGGTATGAGCTCACACACGAATAAAGGAGCTGTGTCAGGAATAAGAGTCCTTTTTGTGCTCATGAAACAATTTAAAACATCTTTTTATTTTGTCTTCTATTTTAGAAGTATCTGCCTTTCTTGCCCACTGGCCTAATGAAGACAGATACTGCCACAAACACTTTGCTTGCATCCAGGAAGCACTGATCCAAGAGGCTGTAGCTCTGGTTCCTATTCCAAGCCCTACATGTCGTAAAACAGCAGCTTAATTTATCAATCTTAATTTCCTCATCTTCAGTATGGAGAGTTAAGGACATGTTATTTTAAGACCTCTTATATCTCTGAGCACTATGAATCTCTAAGGAATTAATCATATGGCAAGACACTAAAGAATAGATACCAACGCATTAAGTTACATTGTGTTTTCCTTCTCTTGCACTAAATTTCTCCTCAATCTGCCATTGTCTTCCAACAATATTCCATGCATCTTGTGCTTAAGCAGTGAATCATCTGGCAAGTGATCTAATACAGTAATAAAATATGCACATACAAAGACATGTATAATAGTGTCAGAAAGCACCATATACATGTAGGTTTCATTACTCTCTTAGACAAAATTACTCGGGGCCATGAATATATCTTGCATTGTTTCTAATAATACTTGATCACATGAGGAAAGAGAACTTGGACATTCAGCTGGAATCATACATAGCTGTGTTTAGGAAAGTTATATGGTATGCGACCACATTTTGGGATATTGTTTGTGTGGAACAAAGAGTCTCAAAATTAGCCTAGACATGGTGTCTCATGCCTGTAATCACAGCACTCAGGAGGCTGAGGCAGGAGAATCAGGGCGAGCTCAAAGCCAGCTTGGGTTACAAAGGCCAGTCTGAACTGCATAGTGAAACTCTGACTCAAAAAGGAAAAAAAAAATCTCAAAAATATCTGTACCCAATATTATACTCATCGTTTCATAAAATGGTTGTGTTGGAAGGCAATGTATAGATTGAGTCCAAACACTTTATTTCTCAAAAGGCAAATCCATTTTCTTTGGACATAAATGATTAAATGCCCTGTCATAAAACTGGATAGACGTAAGGCTAGGAGTAGGAAATTGGGTATAACTGAATTAACAAGTCTCACTTCTTCCATTAATAATTCACATTTGCTTTCTTTACCAAATATTAAAATAAATATTTCATGGCCTAGTATAGTATGATTATAAAATCATATAAAGTTAGCAACTTACTGCTGAGGATAAGTTCTGAGAAATGTGTCATTTGGCAATTGTGTTATCATAGTATGTCCTTTAACTAAACCAGCTGACTTTTCTAGGTGATACAGTCTTGTGAACCCATGTGCAGTTCATTATTGAGCCATATATCATTATGCTAGGCATGCCTATCCATGAAAGAACATTCATTTTACATTTCCTTAAAGTAAATTATATAGTTAAAAGAGATGCTAAATTAATACAGAGTTCATCTGTTTTAAAAATATTTATATAACTCTTGGTTTAAAAAAATCACTTTCAAAATATATTGCAGAGCAAATATTTGGGTTAATGAAGTAACTTACTTTCTAAATACGACCAAGTAAATTTAGAGATTTTGGGTTTACAAATCAAGCAAGGACTGGTAAGGTTTTTATCCCCTTCGGTGTAGCAGAGTCCACTGATAATGCAACCGTTTTCCTGACAGAAGATTTTTGAAAAGGGAAGAGGAAAACATCAATACAGACAAGCTATGGTTAGTATATATGAAAAGTGCACAAAAAATGCAGCATATATATTTATGATTACAATGAATGTATACAATTCTGTTTAAGAAATATTTTAAATCAAATATTATAAATGTATGGCAAACAATAAATTATTTTCTGTATGTGCAAATGTCTACGGAACTGATAAAGTGGAGTAAAAACACATGTAAGTTGTATTTCTGTAGAAAATTAGAGCTTATGACTTATAAAGAACACAAGAGAAAAAGCTCTCATTTCCTTTTTTGTCTTTTTTATTGCTAAACTCATAGAAAGAATGCTTTATAAATAAATAATAAACCAGGCATAGTGGTGCATGCCTGTAATCCCAGCACTTGGGAGGCTGAGGCAGGAAGATCGTTGTGAGTTCAAGACCAGCCTGGGTAACCAAGTGAGCTCAAGGCCAACCCGAACTGCGTAGTGAGACCCTGTCTCAAAAAGACAAAATAATAATAATAATAATAATAATAATAATAAATAATATCTGATATGGTGGCAGCTATTAGGGTGGCTAAGGCAGGAGGACTTTGAGTTCAATGCCTACTTGGGCAGCATGGTGAGACCCTGACTCTAAAAACAAAAATAAAAACAAAAAATAAAGGAAAGGTAAAAAATTAAATTTGTTATTTCCCCCCTGCATATCTTAGAAATTATGTTAGTTTGTAGTTATCTTCTTTTTCCCTAGTAGTACATTCTTTTCTATGAATGTGGCAAGCTAGATCAAATCCACTGAATATTTATCCACACTTGGCAAAGATTATCATAACAAAAGTAGTTGAAGATGCTGACACATATGGAAAGAATGTTAAATATAGCAATCATTTTAACTTAGGAAGAAGACTAGAGTTTACTTGAGAACCTTTGCTCATTTTGCAAAATCTCCTTTGATATCATTTATAATGCTGTACAAACATGTGAACAAAGAGTCCCAAGAGAATAAGACAACCTTGAATAAAACATTTCTGAAATACTTACCAGCATGTGGAAATGCAAAGTTTGTAGGAAAATAAAAATCAAAGAACTTCTCAAGAACCAAAATTTTCTATTGACATAAATGACAGCCAATCTCAAGAAAAACAAGATTTAAAATTTAGAAAAATATAATACTTTTTAATCTCATTTGAATAAATTTTATTTGTATACTCCTTAGTTTTTAAGCATCAAGTGGTATTAGGTCCATAACAACTGTTAAAACAGTAATTCACATGTCAGAAAGCCCAATGAATAAACCCAGTAGACTGGATATAGGAAGAGGGTATGTCTAAAAGATCTATGCTTAAAGGGTGCTATTGGTCTGTAATCAGTAGTGGGCATTTGCAAGGTCCAAAAAATTCAGCTGGCAAAAAAC
This sequence comes from Dasyprocta punctata, assembly GCA_004363535.1. Classification (NCBI taxonomy): domain Eukaryota; kingdom Metazoa; phylum Chordata; class Mammalia; order Rodentia; family Dasyproctidae; genus Dasyprocta; species Dasyprocta punctata. The sequence continues at coordinate 49,803 of RJWM01005721.1, forward strand.
TGTAAAAGTGCTAGCTCTACACATTTTACAAACTGTATTCAAGTGCATGTCATCTGCCTCAAAGAGAAATAGGTTTTATGGTTTAGATGTAAAATGTCCTCCAAAAGTTTCATATTCAATGGTGTGGAGTTTAGAGGTGATTAGATTATGGGACACCATACCCATCAGTGGGTTAATTCATTGATGATTTCAGAGCTGACTGTGGAGTTCAGAGATGGGGTCTCATTGGAAGAGGCAGGTTACTAGGCACAAGTCCTGGATGGGTATATCTCTATCCCTGGCTCCTCCCTTCTTTCTTGGCTTCCTGGCCACCAAGTGGTAAACAGCTTTTCTCCTCCATAACATTTTGCCACATCAAACCGCTTTAGAGTCGGTTGAACACGGACTAAATCCACGGAAACTGTGAGCCATAATAAACCTCTCCTTCTTTATCTTGCAGGTGTTGGATACATTGTCCCAGTGACAGAAAAGTTACTAATGCAGAAAAGTGGTAACAGAAGTGGGGTCATTGCTGTGACTATACCTGACCTTGTAGTTCATAACCCTTTTGAACTGGCTTGCAAAAGGAGTATGGAAAGGCTTGGAGACAGGCTAAAGAAGCTCTAAAATATTTTGAAGAGCACTTGATATGCACTATTGGTTAGAGCTCAGAACAGAATGCTGATAGGAATGGGGATCATAAAGATCAAGCTCATGAGGCTTCAAATGACCAGGTGTGTTAGGGTCTGGCAGAAAATTTGTCTACATTTTTCCTCTGTCCTGAGACTTTCATGAGACTGTGATTAAGGGGAGTGAACAAGTTAATCTGGCAAAGAAACTTTCAAGGCAGCCCAACGTTCAGGCTGTGGCATGAGTACTGCTGGGTTCTTTTAACCAGATCTCCACTGAAAATCAGCAGAAGGAGAAGAGTTAAATGCCTTGAAAAGTCTGTAGTTTAACCATAAAACAGCATCTACAAATTTGTGGCAATGCAGAGTATGGTTACTGAAAAGATTATTAATAAAAATAAGTCAAGTATTTTGTACAGGGATAAGAAGAAAAATGTCTTGAGGGCATCTCAGAAATCAGCAAAATCTCACCAACTTCAAATTCAAAGATGTAAAACTGTGAATCTTTCACTGTAGAAGATACTCCCTGGGATGCCTGCTCATTCAGGTTCACCTAGAGAAGTACATAACTGAGTTCAGTCATTTAGGCACCAAAAGCTGCTGCATACATGGTCCAAGATGACCCAAATACTGCTTAAGCTGGTAGTTGACCTTGGTGCTATCCAATTGGTGTTGCTTATTTAGGCATGTAGAATGCAACAGCTATAAGGTCAAGGAGGCTTCCACTTATATTTCACAACAAGCCCTGGGGGATCAGACAAAAATGTGTGAAAAGGTCACAATCCTGACCAGGAGCCTATAAAAGGGTGGTGTGTAAAACTGTGGAAGTAAGGGCAAACATGCAGTGGAAACCAGGAAAGCTGAAGATGCTAGGAACATGGAATGTCTGCTGAGGAAAGCTGCAGGCAGTCAGCAGAGTCAGCCCAAGAGAAGCCATATGGACTGCAACTGGCAAAAACAGAAGAGAGGGATTTTCCAAGCCTTTGAAACTCACAACTCAACACAACCCACCTGAGGTGCTGGACATGAAAATACAGGATTTAAATTTTTTCCAGGCAGATGTCAGTCTTGTTTTTGTCTAATGATTTCTATATTTCTAGTTCCACATTTTGAACAGGAATATACCATTGTGTATTAAAAGTATTTAACTTTCTTTTTCATTTTCACAAGGGCCCACACAGCTAAGAGTTACCTTTGATTCTCAAAGGAGACTTTGGACTTGGACTCTTCAGCAATAGTTGAGTTTTTAAGACTTTGACCACCCTTAGAAATGCATTTCATATAATGAGATAGACCTGTGTCTTTGGGAGGTCAAAGTCAGAACGTTATAGTTTATATCTCACATGTACACCAAAAGTCTCATACTCAGAGGTGGGGCTTTTGGAGATGATTGGGTCATGGGGCACTAAACTCATCAGTGGGTTTGTCCAGTGATGAGTTTGCAGTAGGCTGTCCTCATTGCAGGGAGGACCTGAAGAAGACTAAGATCACTAGGGGCATGACCCAGAAGGATGTATTTTTGTCCCTAGCTCCTGCCTTTTCTCTCTGCTTCCTGACCACCATTTGGTGAACACCTTCCCTCCACCATGTCATCCTGCCCTGCCATTTCTGCCTTGGAGCCAGCTGACCATGCACCAAATCCACTGAAAGTGTGAACCAAAAATAAAACTCTCCTCCTTCATGTCATGGGTGTTGGGTCTTTTTATTCTAGCAACAGAAAAGTGATTAATATACTAAGTACCTACAAAGAGATATCTTATTGGAAAATCCTTATTACTACTGAAAAAAAAGTGGTGTACATAGGAGTAAAGGAGTGAAAATGTCTGCCCAAACTCCCTGTTTTATTTTTTTAAGGAATAAACAATCTGCTACTTCAAATGTCAAAGGCAGGACTTTTTCTTTACTATTTAAACAAAGTATAGGATGAGTAACAATTTCAGTTAACATTATACAGATTTAAGGAAAGCTTTTTTATTATTCTTTCTGATATGAAGCTGAAAAGCTACAATTAATATGTCAATATGGGAAATGAAAAGATCTAGGAGGCAAATGTGAAAATAAGTGAAAAGATACATACTCTTATAGTACATGTATCATTTTCATAGAGACCGCAAACTTGACAAGCACCATCATATATGGTCATTATTTTGGGGTTACTGAATCTATAGCCATCATTAGATATCTGTAAGAACAAGTCAGACACAAAAAGTTAAATGTCACATGGTTTCTTTCCTATGAGTAACCTAGCATGTAAATATATCAGAAAGGAAAGAGAAATGATTGAGAATTCAAAGCAGACTCTTGGAGACATGGAAGAGGATCACAGGGAAGGAAAAGATAATGGATAGGAGTAAAAACAGTAATGACCAAGAAATGTATTATACATGTACCAGTTCCCCAGAACGAATACCACTATTCTGTATTGCAAACATATACTAATGCAAAAGATGAAAAAAGAAATAAATAACCAGAAAAAAGTAGATCTACATTGACTGTTCTATATGTAGCTTCATAAATTCATTGTGAAATTTCTTATACAAGCATTTACTTTGTTTATAAATATATCTTATTTTTTACCTTTAATTGCCACTTTGCAATTGGCTTCTCACCCATTGGATCCAGGGTATCAGACTGCTGGGCACTAGTAGGCAGCTGGCAATCAACAGTTCTGTTATTTTGAAAAACTGCTTGTGCATAGACCGGTTCTCCAAGCACCCATTTACTGCCATTATACTGTAAGCATAATGAGAAAGCAATTACTTGCTGCAATTTATGGAAATATTTTTGCTAGTGAATAAGAAAATGAGTAAAATATAAATTCTAATATACATACCTAATATGATGGAATAGGGAAATAAAAGTTATACTGACAATGAATTTTATTCACAACGATCAAAAAGGTATATATCTTAATTTGGCATGCACCACTTCTAACACACTGTACATTTCTTGGGAATTCAAATCAAAGAATTCATATATAATGGAGCACTGTTCAAAGGCTTTGGGAGCAAGAGGAAACATTTGACTATGCAGTTAACACACACTGAATGAACTCTAGGGCTGCGACACAGAAAGTGCAAAATGAGTATGGAATGCTATGCAATGACAAAAAGTTAAACTGTACAAGAAATTATGAGGACAATTAAAAAGACATGAGAACCAACTTGAAGGAGCACCCAGTGTTCACAGTGGGGGTAATTTAAGCAATGAAATAAATAAAGTGGCTTTGAATTACATTTCATAAAGTAAGAATCTACTAGTCCATATTGACATAAGTGAATAAATGCATAAGTAGGGAATAAGAAACATTTATTTCTTTCAGTAGAATTTCAAATGACATGTGTAATAAGATAGAATCTGTCTCAAAAAAAATATATAGGTAGAATGATGGAGACAGAAAATCACCACTGGTAAATTTCACAATAATATTTGTTACAAGTAATTATAATTTGGCCCTAAAATTAGAGAAACAAAGCATAAGGAAAAGTCATATATTTCTTCTAAGTGTCTTCTCCCAACATATGTCTTAACTACACAAGGAAAAATAGGAAATTTACAGTAGAGCTATGTGGAAAATACCACCTTAAATGATCAAAACTTATGTCAACTGCAAGATACACTGCAGCACCTGAGAATGGAATAACTTAGATCTGATCAGAAGAAAGGAATGTGCTGCAAAATACCTGGATGGTACTCTTCAAAAGTCATGAAAGGTAAAGAAAGACTGAGCACTGTCATAATTTGATGAAGACTGAAAAGACATAACAAAATGCAACATAAAAACTTCGATTGGTTCTAGAATCAGTAAAAGGACTGTTATTTGAATGACTGGCCGAATTTGAACTTGGTCTGTGTATTATTTCATAGCATGGTATTAACGTGAATATTGTAGTCTCAACAACTGTTTTTTGGATAAGTAGAGTGTCAATATTAGAAGAAGTTGGCCAAAAACTTAGTGGAAACTTTTTGTGTTCTTTTTACAAGTTTTCTGCAAGTCTCAAATCTCCTCACAGCACTATTTTATACAGTGGAAAGTTGTGAAGGACTCTTTGAACAATCTAGCTTTTTAAAAGCTAGATTTTGAAGAGAAACCTAATATTCAAAGGAAATTTAAATTCCAACAAAAAGTGAACAGAAGTCACTCACGTTAAATGAACACATAACAAGGAAGACAGAAGGAAATACTTTCTTAGGGGCAAAAAGGTACATTCCGTATCACAATCTAAGGATGTAAGTACAAGGCTTTCTGCAGGTCCAAAGCTAGATGAGAAGGGACCTTAGAAGAGCATCAAATTATAGAGGTTTGCATCAAAGTGAATCAAAGGGTGAAAAAGTCAAACCCAGCTCTGGAGAATTCTAAACCTCAGGACAATACAAAATAAATACACTAATGCCTCAATTCAAGAATGCTTTTGTTTGCAAACAAAATTTTACTTCTGTTCGCAGATTTCCCATCAAGTGACAAACACAACCACAGTCATCTCCCCCACACAAACACAAATGCAGTCACATTCCTGCAAACCGTAAAACAAATTAAGTTCATAAACCAGGGCAATGCTGTATTCAACATGCATTCTACTGGGTTTTGGCAATTGGACACATTTATGACTTCCTATAGTTCGGCTAGTATCTTAGGAAAATTCCAGATTTTACTCTTTATCACATGTTTGGAAGACAGAAGCATAAGAGTAAATAAAATAGCAGTACAAAATGTACTTTATTAGAAAATATAAATCCATAAAATTTGCTCTTGGTAAATCATTTAATTGCAGTATGATATCATATGATTTATTCTGCCAAGACTAAAAAATACCTACTCTCTTGAGTGATACTGAAATTTCTGTATCTAGTACATCTATCTTTCTATTGTGTGGCACATTATTTCACTGTGATTAAATTGATCTGTGACTTATTGAGAAAGGCTATATCCATAAAATATATATTATACCATATTTGCTGTACATAAATATATGATAAAAACATACAAAAACGATTTCTTACTGTAAATTCTCAATCTCAGAATAACATGTTTTCATTAATTTACACAGTATGAAAAATGCTAAAATGCAATTTTATATTTTAAGTTTCAGCTAACCCACAAAAATCTTTTTTATATTCAAAAGAGCTCCATGGAAATAAAAATTCCACATGAAGAAAGTAAGGTCATTATACAAATAATTTGATAAACTAATGTTCAAACTAAGTGATTGGTTCTGTTTTTGTGGCCTCAAGGAAGTAAAAATGGGGTAGAGATTATTTTCCCTTATGAAATCTGTAGTAAAGGACACACAAAGATGACCACTAGTCCTCTTTTTTTTGTTTTGTAAAAGGGAAATATTCATATTTCTGTATCATACAGCTCAGGGAGCATGTTTTAGCCAAAAACAATCTTCATTCTTTATGTTTTTGCGTTTTAAGAAGTATGGATTCTCAAGATTGTATCAAGCTCAGTACTGTCTTAGTCTTTTTTGACAGAAAACAGTGAGACAATACTTCAAATAAATATTAGGCAAAATAATAAAGTTTATAAACAGGGAAACTTCTGAATGTAAGCAGCTAAACCATTTTTTCCTGTTCATGTTCTGCGGATATAGCATTCTTTGGAATTATGTTCCTAATTGATAGACTAATCCAAGAGAAAATTAATTTGAATAACACATCAATTCAACTGTTTTAAGCAATCTGTCATAAAGAGTATAATTAACATACCTTCAGTTTAGTAACTTCACATATAATGGCAGGTGATTCTTTGAAGCCTTGTCCAAAAACTTTTGCCATCACACAATTGTACTTTTGAACATCACAGAATCCAGCATTCTCAAGCTCTGTAATTTCAGGTTTGTCTTTGGGAAAAAATTGTGACAAATAGGACATTTTTTTAACTTCAGGAAAAAGCTATCTAATTATTTTCAATTTCCAAATTAAAAGTATATGTGAAATAATATGTGTATGTGTGTAATTTCAGGTTTGTCTTTGGGAAAAAATTGTGACAAATAGGACATTTTTTTAATTTCAGGAAAAAGCTATCTAATTATTTTCAATTTCCAAATTAAAAGTACATGTGAAATAATATTTCAAAGCACTACATATCCTAGGAATAATTTTATTAAATATTAAGAGTAATATGGAATAAAAATAGTGTTGTCTTAACACCATACCAATAACAATATCATTATAAATATTGCCAGTGTTTATAGATATAAATTTAATTAATGTTTCAATAACATTTGATATTAAATAAGGACAAATATTAAGAAATTACTATAATGAAATACGTTTTGGTTTTGCCAGTTTATAACATATAGATGGGTAATGATAAACATAGTTTTATAATAAAGTAGTGTTAATTGGTGTGTCAACATTTTAAAATTCTTAATTTAAGATTTAGAAAAGTTTTCAAAATTTAAATATGCTGCTGTCCTAGTATTTATTGATATTTTGGTGTATTATTGATTACTACCCCAAATGCTACCCTAATTTTATATGTACTACTCAATTATAGGAGAAAAAATTCTTATAGAAGTCAGAGTTAACTGACCTTCGTATGTTTGCCTATACCCAGACTCTGTAGGACCGACCATATATTATCCCTATCTGTGAGTCTTGGTTGTAACATAGGTACATGCAGTTTATAAAATACTATCTTTCCCTGAGTTCTTGCGAAACCTAACTGAATATAACTTTACTTGCAACAGGGTTCAAACAAAATCATAAGTCATTTGTATTTACAACCCTAAAATTATGAAAAAACTTCACGTAGTAGCACATTCCTTTATATGTTTAACATATGTTTAGCAATTTGTTTGCATACAATGTTATTACGGGGACACAGTAATGAACAAAACACTCTCTGCCTTCATGTAATCTACAATCTAGCATAGGACAAAAATAAACAAATGAAAAATAAGAAATGTGTCAATATTTCCAGGAAAAATATTACATTAACTATAGGAAGAGAGGTAAAAGAGCCCATGGGGCTGTTGTTTGGAATGGCCATGGAGGGGTTTTCTTACAATGTGATGTCTGAGCAGAGAAGTGTAGCACATCAGTCATGAAGCCCTGAGGTAGAAGAATGCTCTACTGAGAGCTGCACAAAGAGTAAAGGTCCTAAGGAAGAAACAGGCAGCAAAGCAGCCAGTGTGGCTGGGAGCAGTGGTCTAATGTGAGAACAGTAGATGAATTTATGGTGAGGGGAGTCTCTGATTATCCGGGATCTTTTAAGCCATGTAGGGATTATGAATCATACTCTGAAAAAAAAATGGAGAGCAGTTCCAAAGGATTTAAGGAGAGGAACAAGCAACATGATCTGACTTAATATCTCAAGAGTTCATTTTGACTGCTGCTGTATGGAAAATAAGCACTGGGAAAATCTTCAGTAACCCAAAGGAAAGATGATGGTGGTTTGGAGCAGGGGTAGAGATGAAGTACTTTGAGACTAGAGCTGGACTTGGTACTAGTAAATTAAATTGAGGCACAAGAAAAAAAAGTCAAGAATGACTTCAAGTCTCTAACTTGAACAATTAGAGAAATTAAGTTTGCATTTTTGCTAAGATAGAAGAGGTCATAGATGGAAAGCACAGGATGGTGGTTAAGGAAGGGAAACCAAGAGTGATTTGTTTATTGGTCAAGAAAACCAAATCAACATTTAAAAAAAAATTCTTTCTTCAACATACTAGGATAAAACAGTTTGTACTACATAGAGAGGTTAGAGAAAATGATTTAGTGTAAAGAGCAACATAATATCAACACAGTGCTTAAAATGTACCAAGTTGGACTTTTACGGAAAAAACTATATTCTAGAGCTAGAAGGACCTGTTGAAAAGAAAGACCCTGAGATTGAAAGAACCTGGAATTTTCAAGGAACAGCACAGAGACCAAAGTGGTAGAGGTAGAAGGACAGACGGGGTGACTTGAGCAGGGGACGAGGTAGAAGCGGGTGTGGCAGGTCATGGTGTACCTTCCTGGCCGTATCTAAGACTTCAGCTTTCACAGATGGAACACATTTTGGAAATTATTAGTGCATTCATTAATATAATCTGGGTTTCCCTAGATAATCTTAATACATCTAAGATACTAAAGGCAAAAAGTAAAGCTATTTTCATAATTGACTGTCATACACAACATCAAAGGCAAACAGACTTTGCTTACCTTGCAAGGCACTGCAGTCATAGGAGCTAAAGCCTGGGAAGCACGAACATCCCCACTCCATACACTCTCCATGACCGCTGCACAAGCGGGGGCATCTTAATACCAGGAGAATGTCTTCAATTGACTTGCCGTATTTTTCTGTGTTATATTTCCCCTCTTCCAAAAGCCTCCTTTCACATTCATTTTCTAAAAGGGCCAAACCTGCTTCTGCCCAGCTAACATCATCTTTCAACAGAACATCCTTAACGCACATCTCGATAGCATCGTTCAGTCTCTTTCCAAGAAAGGCAAGACAGAGCTTCCCAAGGCTAGAGTTGGCGAGAGTCTGCTCACAGAGTGCCAAGGTGCTGTACTCGGTAAGACCAGACGGTGTGGGCCAGGAGGGAACAAATTCTTGGTGGACATCTTCAACATGGTCTTCAGGGAAAAAATAAGTAAACTCTTCAAGGTTGGTTTGGCTGGAACTTTGGAGAGCAGGCAAAGCAGGAAGTTCATTGAAGTTTTGCCGTTTCCATCTCTTCTGTCCATGCCATCTTGTTTCTTGGCTACGGCCAGTCTCATCCTGTGCTCGCTTCTCATTGTCCAAATACTGTGATGCATTTTGCTTTTCCTTCCCAGGGTACTGTAAATTTAAGTCCAGTTCAGCTAGGTTCATGTGGATTTTTTCTTGAAGTAAGAAATTCAAATTATTTTGTTCTCCAGATACCTGCTCTCTTATCCCTCTGACAAGAACTTCAGAATTAATATATTCAGAGGTGACATCTAGTTCTGGTATCAAAGAAGAGAATCTAATATGTTTAAAGTCTTTGCAACCTGAAGCAATTTCTGATTCAGAAACACCACCCAGATGATTAGAAAATTGGTGATTTGAAGTAGTATCCAGTGAGCAGCTACAGTAGGGCGGTTTTGGAGGCAATGTCAGAGAAATCGGCAATGTGTCAAACATGCTTTTTCCTGGTAAAATTCTTCTCGATGAAAAACAGGGAAGACTAATTATTTGAATGAGAACATTTATTCCCCAGTAACATATTTTTATAAAGCATGGAATCATCACCCATTTAAATAAAAGAGTTTATTTCTTACCTCCATTCATTAATAAAAGCAACAAAATTATTAAAATCTTCATCAATTTTGATCCCATTTCTGTCATGGAAATCGTTTTCTGGGTTTTCATCAAAGGTACCACAAAGGCCCACAGTGTTTTGGTAATCTAAACTAGGAGCTCTGATTGTTAAACTCATTCCCCATTCACTAAGATCAGAGCGGATAAATGCTCCAGAAGAAAACCAAATCTGAAACATGGAAGTAATCAACAGAGAAACAAAAAATGTTGAATCAATATTCAATATGGGTCAAGAAAACAAGTTGTATTTAAGAAATAAGAAAACACACAGAGTTATTCCTTCCATACAGAGAATAAAATACTGATTTTTTTAGATGACAACTTTGATTAATGCTATATTTCAAAGCAATAGATTTTTGTGCTACTGATTTGAAAGTTGAATTCCATATTGAATTTTTATTGAAATATATGATTTGTAACTCTTTTAAGTAATTTAAACTAAAATATGATATTTTACATAATAAAAGTTACCAATCTTAGGAATAAAGTTTGTCAAGTCATGTTTCTGATAGAGTCAACATGGCACTTGACTACCAAGTAATTTATTCACACATATTAAATGTAATTCCAGAGGAGTACATATAAGTATCATTTTGCTGTTGGTAGGCTCATCAAATCAGAAGCCAAATTATAACCATTGGTTGCCTGGGAATCAGAGCAAAAGGAGTTTCTTGAATGATTCAAATAGCTTGTATCATCCAACCATGAGCTACCTCTCTATATTGTAGGAATGTCATCTGTCCCAGACCAACCACCTAAGATATATGTGGAGAAACTATCTCTTACGAAAGTCAATGAAGTTATACTTGTGTTTTCTTCTCTTATTTATATTCCTTTTTAGTATTTCTTTAATTTAGCAATAGTGCTTTTTGTTTTTACAAGAATGGCTTTGTGTTTATTGCTGAAAATTAAACATTAGAGAATAGGGAAACAAACATAATTTTCAAGACAGTTAATTTTCTTGCAAATTCTTCAAACCCTTCTTGTATAGTACATAAATATCCCTGCTTGTCTAAAAATACAACCCTTTTCCATTGTTCATGACTACAATGGGTTCTACTCCAATTATATTTAGAATTTCAGCTAAATATCATTGATCATAGATTAATTGTAACTTTCCTCTTTCACAAATAGAGACACGATGAACTTCCTTTAGGGTTTTGTACACCCTGACTTATTTTATTACAATAAATTTCCAGAACCAAATTTCTTTGTTGAAATAACATACGTAAGTGAATTAAGATTATATATAAGACATATGCCCTCCAGAAGGACTGACTTTTCTACTATCTCCTCTTGCCAAAATTCTATGAAAGATGTTTGATCTGTATTTATCTAGTTGATTGCTAATGAGGTCAATACATTCATATTTTTGTTGATTATATGAATTTTAGACATATTTATCAGTATCATTCTTTCGTGAATTCCCTTTCATATTATTTGCTCTTTATAACTGGAGTACTGATTATGTATTAGATGAGTATGAGAATTTTATATATTGAGTATATAATTTATATGTAGCAAATAGTTTCCCAGTTCTTGATTTGCATTTTGTTTTTGATGATGGAATTCAGATCTGTAATGCTACATTCAAGAATTGTTGTTCACCTCATTAGATATAATATAAAAAACATAATACTTGTTTTTGATACATTTTGAAATTATATTATATTTATTTGAAATTTAGCCTTTTGAAAGATGAGAGGAAGTGAACATCACTTTATGGTACAAATAGTTCATACATATGAAGTATTATTTTAAGAAAAACATTAACGATTATACAATCTTGGGTAGCTTTCTTGACTTTCTTTTCTCTTTCTACTTATCTGTCAACCAGTTTCTGACATAGCAATACAGTATTGTATAGAAAGTTGGTTAAGTCTTCCTGAATATTTAATTTAAATTTTTTATCATATTTATCTATTGTACTTTTTCTTAGACACTGGCAAAAATACTTATATGAGTAATCCACAAAGCTGCCATATAAAATATTAAGTAATGAAATTTAGATTTGATAGTTTTACCTATATTGTGCTTACTTGTATGTGGTAGATGAAAAACATTTTAGTATCATAGGTCATCTAGAAATTACTTTCTTGAAAAGATTAATATTGAGAAACAGTAGCTCTTAATTTAATGGAAAGAAAAGTTCATCCAAAATGACAAAAAAGAAAAACTATTTTAAAGTAAAGAATCACACATACTGTGACTTTTCTTCCCAAGTAAGATTCACTTATCTTGATATTGCTGGATACATCTTGGCTCCTCACAAATAAATATGGTTGAGATGCATGTAGTTGGCCATTGCACATGTCAAAAGTAACTACAACACCTTCTTCTCTGGCAACAAACCCGCAGTTACATGACACAGGATAGTAAAGGCTTCTGCAGTCCCACTGACGCACATGGATCTCAAAATCACGTAATGTACTCTTATAAAGCACAAATGTTCCAGTCTTGAAATTATCATATTTTCTGTCATAAACAAAAGTAAATTGCAATCAAGTGTGGGAACAAGATATCACAACAGGCTAAGCCAAAAATCTGCATTAAATACATTTATAGGATTCAATATATTATGATGTTAGAGAAATCTAGATTACCAAAAGGTTGAAGTCATGAGCATTTGTTTGTAGGCACTGAATGAAACAAAGTGGTGATAAACATCTCTCAGTCTCTCCCACTGCCCTCCTCTTTCACCACGCCAGCTTGGCCACACACCCTGAGGAGGGAGGCCTACTATGTGTGTGCACGTGGCTGTCTTCTTCATCTCCTTCAAGTGCTTGTCCAGTTGTTTCCCTCACTTGGTGGCTTTCTGTATCCATTTTATTTGTTTGTTATTCTTTTACTTTGGGGGTGGTACTGGGGAATAAGCCTAGGGCCTCTGCACTGAGCTATGTCCTTTAGTCCATCAGTTATTTATTTTATTTATTTATCTAGAGACATAGTTTTGCTAAGTTGTTAAATTACCCAGACTTTGCTAGAACTTCTGCTTCAAACAGTCAGAGCAGTAGAATTACAATCATGTGCTACTATGCCTGGCTCCATTTGTTTGTTTTTTGAGACATGGTCTTGCTTTGTTAGATTTGAGTTCACTATGTAGCCCAGGTTGGCCTCAAATTCACAGCCATCCTCCTGCCTCAGCTTCCCAACTGCTAGGATTACAGGTGTGTGCCACCATGCCCAACCCCATTCTATTTTAATATAAATTGCAGACCCTACTTCCAACCTCTCCCCACTCCTGATTAACTTTGGCACGGCATGCATCTCCCTCATACACGCAAGGCATTTTATTTATGGATGCTGTTTATACCTCTCTTCACTTAGTCCAAGATCAGTTCCCCAGGAGCAGGTAGAGTTCACGTATCCTGCTCACTGCCGTGTTCCCAGCATTTCAAACATAGCACAATACATCGTGCTGAATTAGGTTGCATTAAGTGCATCATCACTATGCTTTCCTGAAGTTTTCCCACCAAAACGGTTTTTGTTTTTTTTGTTTCGTGTTTGTTGGTTTGAGAGACAGGTCTGATTGTGCAGTTCAGGTTGACCTTGAACCCCTGGTAACCCTCCTGCCTCTGCATCTCAAATACTGTGATTTCAGGCATGTACCACCATGCTTAGCCTCCACTAAAGCTTTAAGACTTCAGTCATAACCATTTACAACTATTCAATACTTGCTCAGATCTGTGGAGGGTCACTTTCATGGGAGGGTTTCTACTCAGTGTGTGTGTATCCACTCACACTGAATAATTTTACTGGCAATCATATTACAATAAACAGAATCTTTCATTATGAATTAAATTTCCACTCAAAATGAAGTATCATTTTCCCTTAGGACAATTAGGTGTTATAAGTTCCCCTAGAACAGCAGCATTGGTTTTAACTCTTACAATGAAGCTATTAATGACAGGATTATTTAGAAAATTTTGGTCATTTTTGCCAACTATTCTTTAATTCCAGAGGCAAATGTCTAGACATTCATGATGATTATAATAGCTTTTCCCCTGATACTCATCATGAATTAGAAATGGTTAGTTTTTAAAATAATCTAACACGTTAGTTTGATCATTTTGGCTAAACTTTAAAGATTATTTTATTATTATATAGAAATGTAACAGTAAATATTTTTACTGTAAATAATTTAATCATTTTTGAAAAATAAATAGTGGCCAAGCAAAAACAATTATCTGTATTTTATTTTTATTTATTTATTTATTTATTTTTTCAGCACCGGGGATTGAACTCACAACCTCATGCCTGTCAGACAGGTGCTTAAGTCACTGAGCCAAACTCCCAGCCCTGGATTTTTTGAGGCAGGGTCGCACTGTGTAGCTCAGATGGGCCTTGTGCTTGCGTTGTAGCCCAAGCCGGCCTCAAACTCACAATGCTCCAATAATCTTTACTTCTACAAATTCAGGCTCACGACTATTATATATTTTTACTAGGGACTAAATTTACAGCAAAAACATGTACACACACAGACTAATACCTTGAAACAAGCCAGTGACAATGACACATGCTGTTCGTTCTAATTTATCAGTTACTAGAACTAAGAAATGACAAAATATGCTATTTAGAACAAAACAACGATAGAAAGAAACACACAAAAACTACTAAAAGAAAAACTTACCTTCCATCAAAAGTTATTATATGTGGGTCAGTAAATGAATAACAGTAAGCAGTTGGGATATCCTTAACTTTGATCTTAAAAATAAAAATACTTTGGTAAATACAACCATTAGTTATTATTTAGGGACAATAAATAGATTGGGAATTGCAATAAATTTTTGCTTTTATCATTGCTTTGAAAATTGAATCATTTAAAAACTAAAATAATATATCAAATAATTTTAGATGGAAACTGGTGATATAATGATAAAATATAAGTATTTGTTGAAGGTTAAACTATAAAAATCATTTTCTAATTTGTCAACCTGGATGCTGTCTGGAATGTAGTTGTTCCACAGGAAATCCTCGTTAACTACAGGTTGCACTATGATGTTTGTGACTCTGTCGCCATCTGGGGAAAAATCTGGTACAGCAGTGTAGTTCACAACTGCATAACTACAGGTTCCGTTGTCACAAGATGATGTCTGGTGAAGATCCACGTGACAGGAAGACAGAGCCAAATTTAAGCCTAGGTGTTCTGTACCTGTTTGAATGAAAAAGTATGTTGAAATTTTCCTAAGGGTGTATATCCTAAACAAAATATTTAATAGCTTTATTAACATCAAGCAACGGACTAAAAAGTCTTAAATTATTTTTTTAAATTGCTTCAATTTTTGTCCAAATTAAAACGAAGCTATAATGTATATGCATATACATATACATACACATTACTGTTATTAACAAAATTAAAAATCCATATTCACTTAGATAAAATTGGACAGCAATAAATAACAAAATAATGACAGAAATGGAAAATACTAAATATCTGATTTGATCAACATATTGCATACATGTATTAAAGTATCACACTGAACTCTATAAAGATAGGCAAATATTATGTATTAAAGCATTTAAAGAATTTTAATAAGAAAAATCAATAAATAGAAGTTACCCTTGTTTCTCTAATGATCAGAATTCAAAATATCAAAGAACATAATTTAATTTTTTTTCTAATCACAATGGGGCTTGGGCTTAGAACTCAACTACTTCTTTAATACCTTTTTAGAACGTGTTCCTGCGTCATTCATTGTTCAATGGTAGCAATTCATTTAATTATTTATATAGAGCTCATTATCTTAAAAAGTAAAAATGCAAAATAAATATGGTGACTCTCAAACCAGTGATAAACTGCTCTTTTCACTTTCCAAATGTCCCAGCATATTCAAAACATTGAGATACTACCCCAGTTATGGAGCAAAGACCAAGAAAATGAATTTCTAAAAGAAAAGGTAACACAAAATGAAGGAACTCGAGAAATTTGTGTAACTAAACAAAAAGAACAAATTTCCCCAAAAAAACTGGACATAAGGGATGTATATTTTGATATGCTATTGTTGACTACAAGATCCTATTGAGAATCAAAGAGGGAGAAAGAAATTAAAAACTTTCTATCTTCTTTTGTTCTATGTAGATTTTAAGGTAAAATATTGTAATGATCAGATGTGAGGACATTGAACTACATTCAAAATTCCTTAAAACTTGTTATCTGTTATACATTTTTTCTAGAAATACATTATTCTCTCACACACATAAAAATTAATGGAAATATCCAAGGTCTTAACCTTCTCTGTAAGGTGAATATAGGATATTTCTGACTTAGAAATAGCCCATGATATCATTGCCTGAGCTTATGGCATGAGGGCCACGTCTTATTCTTTGCAAGCCTGTTAAAAAAAAAAAAGCAACATATTCTCTGCAAAAATACATTGATACACCAATTTTTTTCTCTAGAACAGCGAAGATTTAAGAGAAATACATTTAAAGAAGATAAAATGAGGGTTATCCACCAGAAAATCCAGAATTTTTTTCTATAAGTAGAAAGAAAGTCATTTTTAGATGACAAATGATAAGGACAAACTCCTAAAATGTAGGAAAAATATTCAGGCTCGCTATATGGACATCACTGCCTTATTGAACAAATTCAAAACATGATGCAAGCATATTTTAAATTATACTTGAAACTCAAGGAAATTATTTTCTAATGTAATTTTGGAGTATATTAATAACATTGTCTTCCTATTCTCCCTATAAATTGTGTTAAGATTTGCATGGTATAGTTTTCAGAGAAATCCTGAAGTATGGTTTTGTCAGTCTGTGATAGAGTGTATCATTTCATATTTCTGAGCTAATTAAAAGTAACTTGTTGCTCACGGGGCTTCTGCAATGTGGATAACTGGTTTGCATCTAAGCCTGTTTGAGTACAAACTCTCTTAGTGTGACATCTCTAAATTCCCCATTCTATTTCCTTATTGATCTTTTATCTTGGGTACAAAGTTCCCATGAACTGTATGTGGTTTTTAAAATTTTTTTTATTTCTCATATTTAATTAGGTATAGCATGAATATTAACACCTAGTGAACTTGCTTTTGGTGTATTTACTAAATAAATGTTATGTTGAGTGAATGGTCAGTGATACACGAACAGAATTTTAATCACTCATAGGTTCTACTTTAAGCTATGTATCAGTCACATGTTTTGAACACAGGCTTAATGGAGAAAAGAACTCAGGCAACCCAACCACTGCTATAGATGACTTGTCCTTTTATACTCCATCTTGTCCAGTGAGAGGATTTTTATGCTTTCTATATGGCTGCAACAGTGCTGTACATGTGGCCATGCATCGTAACTCTATAAAGCTGGTAATTTAAACAGAAAAATTGTAAGACAAAGGAGTTCAAACATAAGCTTACAGTAGGCCAAGAAGTATGAAGAAAGCATTATAAGATCCACGATTCATAAACTTGAACTTCTAGCAAAATGTATCAAATTGAGGATGATTTGGGGAAAATCTTAAAGAGCAGTTTGTCCCTCTCTGAAAACAAAGCAAAGAGAAAAATAAGTAGGAGGATAAAGAGAAGCAAAACGAAAAACAGGTGGAAGAGGAAAAAGAGGAGGGAGAACAGAAACAAGACCATAAAAGGAAGTTGCTCACTTAAAAAAATGTATGCTTTGAACTCAGGAAGAATAAATATGAATTACTTCTTGACAGACATCAGTTTAATCTAGTATTATTAGTATGATCTAACCAGGTGAGGTGTCTCATGCCTGTGATTCCAGCACCCAGGAGGCTGAGCCAGGAGGATCACCAGGAATTCAAGGTCAGCCTGCACTACATGATGAGACTCTGTCTTGAAACAAGCAAATAAAAAATATGATAGAGCTATAATTGGATGTAAACACTGAGTATAATTTACTATATGAGTACACTACAGGAACTGTTTTTAGAGGAAAAAGCATTAGCTACCATTTAAAACCTAAAAATAAAATTAAATTAATTTAGCGTATTACCTTGATCAACAGTTCTCAGTTTTAATGAGACTTTGCATTCTCGATCAGATTCACTAAACTCAGAACACACAATAGGAACTGTGCTCTCTATCCGCAGCTGGTATTCCTTCCCATCTTCTAATATAGTGCTCAATTCAGGTTGTAACTGATGTAAGAAAATTTGGATAGCAGTTATGTTAAAATAAATTTATTTATAGGGTATAATTTTGAAACCACATTTTCTCAGCAACTCACCTTTTGCTAAATGAGCTGGTAGTAACTTTTTTTAACTAAATTAAACCAATTAAAACAAAACCAAATAAATATATAAGCAGCATGTAGAGAAGTACATGGAGTCACTACAGGGCTCTGAATTTAGACTCAATTTGGTTCCCCAAAATGTTTTGGGTAAAGTTCAGCCTGCTTTAATGATTCTAGCTCTATGGTAGTCATTAGAAAACAGAAGAAATACAGATTTCTGTATTCTTCTACTTGTTAGCTAATGTTTGCTGACAAATCAATGGAAGAGTCTGGCTATTTTGAGGGACTTATATCCACCATTTTCTTTAGAAATTTGGTTGTTTTAGAAAATAAGCCCAAGTATTGTTGGCACTTGTAAAAACTCAGCCCTCAGCTTATTTCTGAAGCTCTGCTTTTCACAGTTAGATCAGCTGAGTATTGCTTAGGATTATCCCTATTCCACTTCCCAGCCAAGTTGTTTTGGAAGCAGGGATTTTTTTTTTAAATGCACTAAGCTTGCAAGTTTTGGTTTGCTCTTGAAACAGATGTTTCTTAGAACTAGCTATTCTCTCTGTTAGTTTAATGAGAAACAGTTTCTGGGGGCTGACCACTGGCCCTTGATGCTGTCTGCTGGGTGGTTGGCAATGTAGATCAAAAGGTTCCTATGTTCCCAAGATCTGAGCTCTGCTTCGCCTTAACTGCGGGTGTGCTATTCCAACAATGCAGTCCATTCTTCGTTTCCTGATTCCTACTGTGTATTGATGGACTTTAGCTAGAAACAGGTTTTATCTTGGTCCTGAGTCTTGTCCTTATAATCTATCAATTTCTCTTTCTTGTCATTAAACTATGAATGAGTCCAAGTCAAACTCCAGTTCTGTGAATAAGACATCCCAGGTGTACTGGGCTTGCCAGCTTTTACCTCTTGATCTTGCCATCGTCACACACCTTCCATCACTTCTGCTTCCCTGTCACCTTTGTTCACCTGTTAAAATAGCTCATTAGCTCTTAGACCCTGGTGCTACAGTGCAACTCATAAAGCCCAGAGCTCTGAGGCAATTTTAGTCAGATCTCTATTTCTTGGCCTGATACTGCTCATCAAAAGCACACAACAGTAAACACTGATATACTAACTTTTAGTTATATGGTAGAATGAATTATGAGAATAGAGCCTTTGCATTTTCCTGATTTTTTTTTGACATTTTTAAAAAGCAAAACAAAAAAGTTCTCTTTTTATGAAGGCTTGAATTCTGAATTTTTTAAATTTATTAATGATGCAAAAGCAACACACATTCAATAGAAACTATGCTTTGAATTTTGAATTTTGATCTTTTCTTAGGCTGTGATATTCCAGAAGGTACTCTCCCCTGATGCTGAACAGGGCAGGGCAGAGTACCACAGCCTCCAGAGACAGTCATGTGATCACAGGAGTAACCGAGCCATATTTTACAATATGCTACACTGCTAAGTTATTACTGTGTTCGGCGGTTTAGGTACATTAAGCACATTTGTGGCTTATACTATTTTCAACCTTTGATAAGTTTACTGGGAAGTAATATATCAGAACCTTTGATAAGTTTACTGAGAAGTAACATATCAGAAAACAACTTGAGTCTATTAACAGAAGTTGTCAAGTTTTGTTGCATGTAAGAAATATTAGGATTGTTCTTCAAAAATATAGACTCCTGAGTTCCAACATTCTGATACAGTTTGTGAAAAATCCAGACGTATCATGGACAGGTCACAGTTTGGGAAACAGTTCCAGAAGAAAGTTTCTGGTCCCTCCCTATGGGTACATACCTTAATGCCTGCAAAAAATTCTCTGCTTTCACTGGCTGAACTTCGTACATGCGGTTTCTCCAAGAAAAAGATGGAAGCACTACAGAGTATCTATGAATACAGTTAGCAAACAGTTACCAATAAAATTATGGAGAAATGTATAAATTATTGTCTTCAAATTTTTAATTTAGTTGATAGGTACCACACAAGAGATAAAAGAACTAAGTACTTTAAATACTTGCCTGAGATTTTACAAAGATTCAATCATTATACAACCTTATTTGAAACTTAACACAAATTAAAGTGTAGAAGGTTTTATGTAATACATATTTGAAAGGAGATGAAAGTGATATCATCACCGAAAAAAGTAAAATATGGTCTTCCCCATATAAGGGTTACATTTTAAAACCTAAAAAAGACATATAGTTACAAAGATTCATCAATAATAATCAGTAAATTTCTAAAAGGAGATGTTCATATATAGTCAGACTGTAATACTGACTCATCTAATTTTCACTAGAATTAGCACAATTACGTTGGAGGAAAAAAATTTAAAAACAGAATGCTTTCTATTCTGAGGGCAAAAATATGCATATATATATATATACACACACACATATACTCGTTTAAAAAACAGTACACTCATGAAAATAAAAGATAGTCTAATTTTTAACATACCCTGTCTCCAAGTCTGAGATTTATGCCATCAAGTTCTAAAAGAGAGAATGGCTGAACTGTGGTCTCTTGTTTCAGCTCTTCTTTGATTTCTTGGGAAGAAAGCCTAGACCAAGCTATGAGAAATCCCACTGAGTCATTGGACAGGGAAACATCAAAAGCACACCTACAGAAAAGCCTGGACTCAATCAGTTCCACCACAACCTCTGGCCTTCCCGGAGGCGGAGGCGGCAATGAGGCCAGCCGTTGTTCTGGTGGGAGAAAATGCATAATTTGTAAATTGACGATCTTGAAGAATGAAGAGTGGCTTATGGGAAAAACACACAGATTATAACTCGGGTATTTCTCTTAAGGAAAAATGCAGTATGTTGAGAAAAAATTATTATTTTCTAACAGTCAACAAATTAACACATTCATGTTTGATCTACCTGTGTGCATTGTTTGATAGCTGAGCAACTCTGCCTATCAAGCTCATACTGATGCAAATTGTCTGCCTTTGAAGAAATCTGCTTCTTGAAAATAAAACTAATTTACCTTCTTTTAGGTAAGTATCTTTTCAAAAAGACTGAAGAAACAAAATTCAAATTTTATACTTTATTACTTCTTGTTATGAAGAAAAAAAGTCACTATAATGTAAAAGCGACTCTCTTTTACTTCTATAATTTACTCTTACAACTCAACTTTGTCCAAGAAGGGCTACTTGTTCTGGGGGTGATTATACTGACAGTGAAATAAACTGTCAAGTGTACAAAAAATATTTTTTTTCAATTTTCTGAGACTAAAACAAAACAAAAAATTTTGGGAATCTTTCAGCGCCTCAGATTTTATTTTGCAAATGCTCAGAGATAAAAAAAAAATGTGTAAATAGATCATAGGAGTTTCTAAAAGAAGTTAGTTTCAATTTCTGCCTATTCTGAAAA
Source organism: Dasyprocta punctata (assembly GCA_004363535.1). Classification (NCBI taxonomy): domain Eukaryota; kingdom Metazoa; phylum Chordata; class Mammalia; order Rodentia; family Dasyproctidae; genus Dasyprocta; species Dasyprocta punctata. The sequence goes on from RJWM01005721.1 coordinate 71,228, forward strand.
ATATAGATTGAAAAGAGAAAAGTTTTAAATACAATTAAAGTTTCTGATGTTTATTTTTGTTTGATACAAATGCAATCTTCCTGGAAAGCCAAATGGAGTTGTACTACATAATCTAACTTCTTAAGCTACAATAATGGACCAATATCTACTAATGTTACTGAAGGTACACCTCCATTTTAACGCTTCTTGCTGAATACTCAGTCAATATTTATATATCAGAAGTATTGAATACTGTGTACTTGAGATTTTCTTCTTTTCACATTATTGAAAAATATTGTTATAAATATTTTGCTTGCAAATTTCCTTGAATAGTTCTCTAAAATAGGTTTTTGGAAGTATAAATGCAGGTACAAATACCTGTAGATTTTTAAGAATATTGAGATACATTACCAAATTTTGTCATGAAAAATTCTGCCAATATTCACACTTTTCCTTAATTCTTGAATTTGGGTTAACTCCAGAAATATTTCTTAAGGCATAACATTACTTTTTATTTTTTATATATGTCAAGTGGTAGTATTGTCTATTGTCAATATAATTCAACATTTAAAGCCACAGAATATAAATAACTAGTTGAAATCACTAGTTTCTAAATATGTACATTACTTAAAAAGAAAATCACTAATTTATAAGTAAGTTATGTAAAAAGAAAATGTTACACTTACCAATACAGTCACCTCCTATTTCTGTTTCTTCAGGGCCACATGTGTGTAATTTTGTATCAGAAATAGCTGCAAATGGTTAAGGTTTTTAAATTTATTCAGATGGGCATAGAGATACAAACATACATGTATCCAATGTAAAATTCCTTTAAAAAGTATGCTTTAACATGAGACTAAGACTTTCTTAGTTGTACACTCTGTTGCTGCTGTTTTGTGATAAATGTTTTCCGTAGAGAATAGGGCCTGTATTTCAAAATAACCATAGCTTTCATACACTATGTTCTAAATTTGAATCTTTAAATTTTGCATCATTAAATAATGAAACACACTTGACAATATCAAAGCAATAGGAGCTCTCGTGGAGAGTGGAAATGTAGTATGGTATGGTCACTTTGAAAGACAATTTGGAAATTTCATAGACAAATATACTCATCATCACACAGCAACCATGCTTTTTAGTATTCACTCTAAAGAGTTGAAAACTTCAAACCAAAACTAAATCAATATTCATAAATATGAATATTTATAGCACCTTAATTCATAATCAGAAAATTGCCTCATTAATATTTTTATGGGTAACAATTTTAATTTTGTATTTTAGAAATATTTCCTTAACCTATGATATTTATATTCTAGCTTTATAGTAGTTTTACATTTGAGTTTTTATATTTGAGTGTATAAATTTTATATTTTTCACAATAAACATTTTCCTAGAAATTTTATATTTTAGCTTTTATACTTTGGTCTACAATTACTGAGAGGATTTGGAGTGTCTTTTGTATTTTGATGAAAAGTTGCCTTTTTTGCATATGAATTGCAGTTCATGCATGTGCAGACAATATTATTTCTATATTACTGTGTTGAAAAATCAAATAACTATATGAATAGCAATCTATTTCTGGGCTTCATTTTTTTATTGATCTATTTGCTTATCCTGGTACAAATACATTACACATGTAACAAGCCTGTGCAGCCGTGTCAGGCTGAGAACATCATCTCTCTAAACTAGTCTCTATTCTGAGGTAAAATAGATAATGCCTTATTTTCTTAGTGATTTTTAATCAATAATGATATATCTAACATCAAATTTAGAAGTCATTTAAAAAAATAGAAAAGTGGAATTGAGATATTTGGCATTGTTTTTTTAAAAAAAGAATTAATTACAAACTCCCTAAAGTATTAAAATTGTTACTTTTCATTGACAATTGGAAGAAATACTTAATCATGGAGAAAATTTATGTTCTTTAGGCTGACATTAAGAGATAAGACTTTCAAGAGATAAATGCTAGAAACGTTAAATAAATTCCTTCTTTGAACGATGCTGGTTCAAATTTCATAGCTATGGAAAGCAAATTTATTTTGAAGATTTGACATTTATTGTACCTAGTTAGGCTATTAAAATTCAACACAACAGATTTGTGTGGGCATGTGTATAATGCTGGGGATTGAACCCAGGGCTTCACGCATGCTACCCTTGAATTCTGTCCCAGTTTTGATGTTTTATTTCAACTACTTAAGACCTGGATAACTACTGCATGTGTTTTGCTGTTATCTGTGCTTTGTGCTTGGTTAGTTTGGAGAATCTACTGGCTTAGTAATGAAAATGTTTTAAGTGTTACTGATACAATAATTACTGTTTGCTGAGTTAAAGGTTTGCCTCGTTTGATAACAATCTACAACAATTTGTTCAAGGATTTGAGTCTCCTATATAGATTTTGAGTTTTATTATTGTCTAAACAGTTCAAGCCAAAAACTAATAATATTAATAATGTTAATATGTGGTTTCTGTTTTGCATCTCCTGCATCTGAGGAGTTGGAAGACTAATTCCACCAAACACTCTAATCAAGCACAGTGTTTCTGACAAAAGTATATCACAACACTCTAATGTAAAGGGCACACTGTCTACTTTAAAGGAGTTCTTATTCATAGTTCAGTATAATTTGGATCTTTCCTTGTATTTCTCTAATGTATTTATATAGTAAGGACTTATGGACATTTATTTTATTCTTTGATAGTAAGGATTTATATATACTTATTTCATTGCGGATTATATTCAGTTTATGTTTTGTCATTTTGTTTTGTTTTGTTATTTTGAGATAGGGTCTTGATGTGTAGCCCAGACTGGCCTCAAACTTATGGCGATCATCCTGCCTCAGTCTCCTGAGTGTTAGAATTACAGGCATGCCTCATCACGTCTGGCCAGCTTATTTTTATATATTTTCTTAGATACTCCACTAGAAAATAAGTACCATAAGGTTTGAGATCTCATTTGTCTTGTTCATAACAGCAGGCCCAAAGCCTAAAATAATTCATGGCACAGGATATACATTCATTTCCCTTATTTCAGTGAGTGAAAGATGAAATAATATAAAATTCAATTTCTATAATTTTTTCTCACCATCTTTCATCCTTTAATAAAAAAGAGAAAGTGTAGAGCAAACCAAAGAATTTTTAATAGAATCATAGTATGCAGTGAGAAAACAGCGAGAAATCTGTTTTACATCAGCACTTTCTTTTTTTTTTTTTCAGCACTGGGGTTCGAACTCACAGCCTCACGCCTGCCAGAGAGGTGCTTAAGTCACTGAGCCAAACTCCCAACCCTGGTCACACTATGTAGCACAGGCTGGCCTTGCACTCGTGTTGTAGCCTAAGCTGGCCTCGAACTCACAACGCTCCACCTACCTCAGCCTAAGCTGGGATTAAAGGTGTGCGCCACCACGCCCGGCAACATCAGCACCTATTCTTGAGCACTTTAAGAACTTGCAGACCGGGTGTAATAGTGGATGCCTGCAATCCTAGCACTCAGGAGGCTGAAGCAGGAGAATAGCTGCAAGTTTGAAGCCAGCCTGGGCTACATAGTAAATTCAAGGCCAGTGTGACCCATATAGTGAGACCCTTCCCCACCCTACAAAAAAGAATCCCAAACAAACATGGGTAATTTAAACTGGAACTCTGGCTTCAACTGGCCGATAGTGGCATATCATTCTCTTACTGAGATTTGCATTAGCTCAATACAACCTATCCAGAGAATAGCACAGAGATCTGCGAATGGCGGTTCATGTGTATCACCAGTCTTTCCTTACCTTCGGCACAGTAGCCCATGCATCCCTGAGTGGGTTGTAGAAAGTACACGAAAAAACTCCCACAGTTCCTCACAGACACTGGGATTTGAAAGAGACAGCAGTCTTTCCCAGGGCTAAGCAAAAACTGCCACGTGGCGCAAGCTGTCAGATGTTTGATCTCCCCAGCAGGAGGCAGAGTTTCTGAAGCGCTCAGAGACAGCCAGATGGGGGCCTGCGTTCCGCAGCGGTTCATCTTTTGCATCACAGAAAACAAAAGTTGAAAATCTAATGCATTTTCATACAGAAAAATCAACTTTTGCATTTTCTTCAAAACAATGTTTAGAATACAAAAGTATTTGTCATTATAAAGATCTATTAGGTTGTACCATAAAAGAACAGCAAATTTAAGGTATATATAATTTAAAGGTAAATATCTCATAGTTAAAACAATGTTATTCACTGTAAGTACTTTGATTCTATTTGTTACATTTTTATTGTAAACTAGAGAAATTTGATGTGTGGTAAGTTTCTAAAATAGATGATTTATTGTAAAACAAGATAAGCCAAACTTATCTTTCATACAGCATAAAGACAAACTGATTTGAAAATTTATGATCAAATTTCTGGAAATACTATATGTAAGAAAGTAATGAATAGTTCAAGATGCAACAAAAACCATGTGAATGCAAGGACTGTTCAAAATCAGGTGATGAAACAATTACTTAATAATTTGGAAGACAATGAGGTTAAAAGCACATTTGAAACCTATTATGAAAATCAGTTCCAGGTAGAAAATGGAATTAAACAGAAAAAAACCTTTTAAAGAGTAGATATTTGGGCAGAATTTATTAAATGTTTGATCTTAGAGAAGGCACTCAACCTCCTTCTCTTTCATATTAGGTGACGAATAGTATTTACCTTGAAGTGCTATGGAAATATGTAAAAGGAAATGATATTTGCAACACAATGTTGACCTGACCATATTGTGGCTCAATGTCTTTAAGCCAGATTGTAATTCTTAGTCTTGCTATTTTCATATTTAAAAACAAAGAAAAATATCACAAAGAGAAGATCAATAGATATGATTAAATAATTTTTAGAGTATAAAATAAATGTGAGCTAGATGAGTAAATTTTTGTAAATAATACTATATTTAGTATGCTAATTTATTTATTGTTACATCACTATATTTATTAATTTTATTTTAACCATGTCATATTATCCATTCAAAAACTCTAAGACTAAAAAATTATCATTTACAAAGAAATTCAGGTAAAAGTATTCAGTACTGAAAAAGGCATTTTCTACCAGTATAGGAATTAAAACTTTGCTTTATATTTTGCATAACTTTTATAAAAGCTCCAAAAAGATATTAATCTTCACTAACTTTATTTACAAAAATCAATCTTACTACACAGACTAAAATTCTAATAATTAGAGTATGTATGCTTGTTAATTCAGAATTACTTATATCAAAATTCTGAATGTGTGCACACAAGGCAGTTGCTTAAATAAATATGGTATATGTTTACTACAAAGTATTATTTTCAAAAATGATGACAAAGTCTTTATAATTCAGGTGCACGCTAATGCTATAACTGTAACTGGAAAAAAATCATGTTAACAAAATATAAGAAAAGAAATAAGGGCAAAACATTAATAATAGTTATGACTGGATGCATGAATTATGAATAAATGCTGTTCCATTCCTGTCTTTTATTTTTTAAGTTTTCTATAATTTCTATGTATTAAACATTCCAAGCAGAAATTTATTAATTAAACTTGTATTTTCCTGTAGTAAAAAAGAAAATTACACTGATTCCCCATTTGAATGGCCTAAATTCTGGGTTCAAGAAGGCACAGGGGTCGGGGGACAGACCGGGAAACACTTCTCCAAGGACTCAGTAGGACAAGTCTCACTTGATATCCAGGAAAACAGAGACAGGAAAACCTTGTGCCTTCATTTACATTTGTGTGAGGTTCTACATCAACTGTAGTTCATTTGGCTAAAGGAAAAGAATGCAAAAGTTTAAGAATATAGTGAATTTCCTCCAACTTTTCTGAACTTTATTTTTTAAATCTTGATCTTTTATTTTTTTTTAGTGTTTTGCAACCAAAACATGACAAAAGTGACAAATAAAAAAAGGCAACCATGATGACATAAATTAAAATCAACTATTAAAATGTGAATTTTTCTCTGAATTCTTGTTAGTACTAAAAATGAAAATCATTCCTGTTTCTGCCTAATTCACAAAATGTGGGTGATGATAAGGAAAAGAAATCTGCTAGGAAATAACCCTGTATGATATAGTCTCACTCCAAGGGTTAAACAGTAACTGCATGCTCCCCTAGGTTAAAAAAAAAATACCTTCAAGAATGAAATCATATCTAATACAGTGTATAATTATAGAAAATAAATGCTTAAGTGAGGATGAGCACTTCTGATAACTTGGCGGGTGCGACGCTGGGCATATTTCTGGACTATTGCGGTGCATGTATTAGCTATATATCATAGCTGAACACACACTTAAGTCTGGACTTTCTGGGGAAACCCGACAGCTGAGAGCAATGGCAGCTTATGATAAAGGCAGAGGGCTCACACTGTGGGGAAGCTGCCTGGCCCTGTCGGTCATGTGACTCAGCTTTTGGTCTCTGTCTTCATCTTTAGAAGTAACACTGGCTACCTCAAAGTCTAAGATCAAATGAACACACACAGTTGATAATGTTCCCTAGTGCAGAAAATGTATGAGTCGCAAAACATATGTCTTTACCATTCTCATCCTGTAACTGAGGACGGTGAGGTAAAGGATTGAGTCTTTTATGAAATTTAGACTCAGTCTCATGCTTTACATCATGGGGCTGGAGATGTGGTCCCAATGACAGGAGTTGAACTGAAAGGCCAAGGGGTCAGAAGTGTCATAAATAGAGCTGAAGATTGTTCCCTGAAAGTATTAACAGCTGAATGGGAACTATTAACGAATTTGGGGAAATGTAAATTTGAAAATTTATCATTCAGATAAGTAGAAATTCCAATAGAAATTCAAGGAGGACCTTGGTGACGAATCTAAACTAACTGAGTAATACCCAAGAAATCATGTTTTGTGTGTGTTCTTCTTGTACTTCTTGTACATCTAATGTGACTCCATATATGAAAGTTGAAAAACAGACAAAATCAAGCCTGGTGTGCTCAAAAATGCAATGCTTGTCTGTTCACGAACAATAAAAACTAAAGTATGTTGGATGCACAAAATGTGGGGTTAGGGAAAAAGCCTCAGTGGGATGAGGTCAGAGAACTGAATTTGCTGCCAGTGCACTGCTTGCAAACTTGGGCCAGGAAACACTTGGAGATTTCACAGCCAGGCTGTGTTCTCTTCGGCCTTCCATCCGGAGGTGCTCTGCCCGCAGGCTTCAGGCCGTGGGAGCCCACAGTGGCAGGCAGGCGGGAACTGCCAACAACTGAAGCACAAAAATATATAGTCTTTATTGTTTGCAGGTTATTTGTGGTGAAGCCCTGGAGAACAATTGTTTGTGTTCAATACTTGGCTCTTTTATGTGCTAGCTGGGTGGCTCTAGGAGGATTATTCCTAGAATATGCAAGCCCTGTGCTGTTTGATGGGAATAATGATTACTGACAGACCATCTCCCAGAGTTGTCAGAATTATATAAGCTATTATGAGTAAAAGCACCATGGACTGTATGAAGCACAACATTAACTACCACTCCACTCTTAGTATCATTATTGGACTAGGCAACACAGGAATACTCTTTTGAATTAAGTCCATCTCTACATAATGAGGCCTATGTGAAAATAAATTGGCTGTAAGACTCACTCTTTATATAAAAAAGCACCCAAGGGAAGCCATATGTAGTTTTTAGGGAGCTGAAGTACCTCAACACATTTGGTTGGCATCTCGGCAGGTCGGTCAAAGATGAGGAATCGATACCACCCCGGGGAGAGAGAGTGGTCGCAGATGAGGTCTTGAGCAGCTGCCCGCTGGAGTTGCCCCGAGTGGACATGGACACTTCGGTAAGGATTCTGAAGAACCTGGTGGCCCCCAAGAGAGCACTCCCGGGCTAGATAGAAAGAGAGCTGTCTTGATGTGATACGTTTTGTTCATTGGCATAGTTCAGTCTCAAGTAAAATTGGTTTCCAAAACAAAAAGAGAGCAAATAAACCACAATAGTACCCAAAACCTGTGTGAGCTGCCTTAAATCTCTTCCTAAATCAAGGATGGCTGAGCCTGCACTTCCCATTGACACAACAAACAACTCAACAAAACCCTTCAGAATCCATTTTCGAGGGACTTTAAGACCTTTATTTTCCTTTTATTTTAACAAGGCAATGGAGCTGATGGCTCCTGAGTTAGAATTTATTTTGATCACTTTGAATTCAGGCCTTACAAGGATTCCCCTCAGGCCTAGCTAGCCCTCCAGATTTGAGTTCATCCTCTTGGAGTTTTTACCCCAAAGAAGACACATTCTCCCAACCCCAGTCCTATCTTTGCCAGATCCTGAATTCATCTTTTAAGGGTGATCTAATTTTGGTAACTCATAAAGTGCCTGCACAGGAAGTTTTCTGCATTTTTTGGTGCAAGAAAAAATATAAAGTTGTGAAAGTCCATAGCTCTTCTCTCCTTCCCTGTCTTTCCCTTTCCTTTCGTTCCCTTCCTTCTCTCTCTCTCTCTCTCTCTCTCTCTCTCTCTCTCTCTCTCTCTCTCTCTCTCTCTGTCATACTGGAATACCATTTATGATGAAACATGGGGAAAGCAAGGGGGTGGAGAGAAGAAGGAAAAGAAGAGTTCTGAGTTACTTTCAAGGAATCTGTTTTCTTTGTGTTAAAGAAGTGGGACAGGGTCGTCTTTCCAGAAAGGTCTCTTTTACACTAGGAAATCTGATTTTATAAGATAACATGAAAAATATCATGGGTGAGGAATGAAGAGGGATGAAAAAGGAATTAAAACATGTTATGTACATGTACCAACATACCAAATCCACACGCAGAAGGTAAATATTATCCATACAAACATTTACCAATCATTTTTTTTAAATCACACATAAAATTTAACTTAGTGACTCACTGTAAGAATATAGTATTCTCCGATTAATTATTTCCGAGGGTGGGGATGGAAATCATTCAACTCCAAACCTAACTCTTCTGCTAATTGAGGTCCACTTGCCTCTAGGATACCTGGCAAGTTCAGCAAAGGCGTCTGACCGCAGATTAACAGGAATGCGGAGAGCAGGACAGCAGCAGAAACAAGAAAACGCAGGACCCGAGGGCTGAGAGAAGAGGAGGCTACAGCCGCCAGCGCGCAAGATAAAAGCGCAGAGCAGCAGAGCAGGAAGCCACCGTGCAAAGACAGCGCAGGTCCCGGAGGTCTGCGGGGAACAAACCTCGGGGGCGGCCGGGCCCGGCCCGGAGCTCGGCGGGTCCCCAGGAGCCGAGATTTACCTGGCTGAGTTCCGTCCGGGGCCAGGAGCGCCAGCGCCAGCGCCCAGGCCCAGGCTCCGGCGAGCATCGCTGCTGCTGCAATGCGCTAGGGTCCTCCTGGGGTCTCGGTCTCCGCGGGGACCCCGAGACTCCGCCCCTCCTGCCCCGCCCCGCTCCGGGGGGTCCCCGCACCCCGCTACCCGCTCCAGGCTCCCCGCACCCCGCTCCCCGCTCCAGGCTCCCCGCACCCTTCCACCGCCCCGGGCGCCACCCGGCGTCCCCACGGCCGGGGCAGGGTTGCAGCTGTAGCGTGGTGAGCTCGGAAACTGCTCCGAAGGACCTGCAGTAAAAAGATGCCTGCGACTTTCTCTCGTAAGGGGCAGCAGCCCTGACCCAGGGCCCAGGGACTCCGGATGCTGCCCAGGTGAGCGGCTCCCCAGGTGCTCCGGGGACCTAAGGTCAGCCGGTGAGCCCCTGGCCGCAGGGAGGGGAGCCATTGGCCAGCAGAGGGCAGTGTGGAGGCACCTAGTGCCCGCCAGGGCTGGGACCACAGTTATGTCTGTAAAAGTTGCAGATTCTGGGCTGGATTACTCATGGCGGTGAAGACAGGGGGTTCCCAAATGCATAATTTCTTCTAAAATTGTTAATACTTATTAATTATTTGAAAGGGAGTTACTAATTAAAAGCTTAAAACCTGTCTCAAAAACTGAAAGTATCAACCCATTTGGAAACGAAGTTCTCGTAGTTGAATAAAACTGGTTTCCAGCTCCCTTTGATATGCTACGTGGCCGCCCGATTTTCTAAGATCGAAATGAAATACAATTTTTTTTAGGACTGGCCAGGCAATTTTCATATTAAAGTCTAAATGTGGACGAGCAATTTCATGTGGGCAGGATGAAAACTTAGAGATTTCTTAGTATACAACTTTCGTTTCCATTTATATAGTCTTCATAAAACTGAAGCAGAAAAGTAAACATCAGTTTTCTCAGCATATTTGTGAAATCCAGAATAAAATAACAGTTTTAATCAGGATTAAACCATGGCACACCTTTTGTAAATTGTCTAGCAGTAGCTATAGAAATACAAACTTTCATACTTTCTTGAGAGATATCATATATCTAATTTCTATCAGACATATGGTTTATTTATATTTCTTATATTTCCTTTAAGTTTTCAATTTACAATGAACAGTCTATAAATTTATAATATACTTATTCCAAAAACCAATTTTCCATTGTATAAACTGAATTAGGAAGGAAAAAACTAAAAACAAGAATTTTTCAGCTCTCAGTGGAAAATTTACTTAAACTGACCTTGATCCCAAAAAATATACTAAACACAGGAATATTTTTTTAAAAAGCCCAAAAAGTAATAAAAATGGTGTTCTACCATGTATCTGGTAGGGTTAATCAGAAATTGGTATAAGATGTGACTTTTTTTACATTCCTTACTTCTGAAAAGAAGAAAAACATCTACATGATACCCTCGTTAAAGAGACTGATGGCATTTGTAAAATTCAAGAAATGTCACTGGGGGTAAATGAGAACGTCTGTGAGAAGACAAGAAGTCGAGGCTGCTAAGTACAATATCAGTAACTTGAATGGAAAGCAAACTTTTCAGGAGAAAATTTCAAATGATGATTTCCTTAGAAAATGAAACACTTAAGGTGTAACAGGTTCATTTAAAAAGGAACAATGAAGGGCTGGGGGTTTAGCTCAGTGGCCTAAGCGCCTGCCTGGCAGGTGCCAGATTGTGAGTTCCATCCATGGTACAAAATAAAAATAAAAAGGAACAATGAGCATTAATGGTCACAATACCAACTTCAGAGGGCAGAATGGGCAGTGCACAGTGGCTAAGCACACGGGACCCCGGTTCCACTCCTAGATCTGTATCTGTTTCCTGGCTGTTTGAAACTTTGAGCAGCACGCTCACCCCTTAACCTCTTTTTCTGTATAACAAAAACAATGGTGATACCCCATAGACTTAACAGTCCTAGGTGTATGTGTGCTGTTTGTGTGAGGAGTAGAACAGAGTTTATGGAGAGAGAGAGAGAGAGAGAGAGAGAGAGAGAGAGAGAGAGAGAGAGAACGCTTGGAATAATGTCTGGTCCAAGGTAGCTATTATGACTGGATATAATAGTTAACTGTTATTGACACAAGGGATAAAACCTCCACAATTAAACGTTCTTCTTATCTCCTTATTATGAAGGTGTGGTGCTCCTCAGTATTATTTTATTACAGTGTACTGCATCATTTGGATCTAATTGACTGAAAAAACACACTATTACATAGCATGAATTCTTCATAAGTGTGCTAAGTGAAATAACTCTTGCTTCTTCCTGAAGCTATCCTGGTAACAGCGCCAACCCCAGTGGGACAATAGATTCTCTTGCCTAGAAATGAAAGGCCGGCAGGGTTGGTTGTGTGTTTATTTGAGCTACACGTAAGTGTACTGAGAAGCAGAAACCAAGCCATATTTGGCTCTGGCTGTGACAAAACAAGGAATGTGATCTGTAGAGAGAAGAAGACAAGAAGAGTGCCCAATGAGGAGAGAAGAGGAGAGGAAAGAAGAGGAGAGAACAGGAGAGGAGAGGAGAGGAGAGGAGAGGAGAGGAGAGGAGAAGAGAAAAGGAAAAGCATGTGAGAGTGGCAGAGAAACAAGAAGCCACACATATGCACAGGGATTTGGAGAGAGACACACATAGAGGCAGAGAGAAATAAAAACAGAGACGGGAATAAAGAGACCAACTTCTTGGTGATTTTCTAAACTATGGCTCCAGAATCTTTGGAGGATTGCTCAAATTCCTGATCTGGAGTTCCATGAAAGAATCCCAATACATGGTCTATTAATTGGGTTAAAGTGAGCTTGAATTTGTTTCTTTGTTGTTTACTATTAAAAGATAGTGTCTAATATCAGGAAAAAAATAAACCACGTAAATTATTTAATATTTGTGCTTATATCATTGGTAGGGAAAAATAAGAAAATACCATCATGATTTATATTTAAATACTACAGTCATTTTGATATGGGGCAAATAAAAGTAACTCCCAACCTGCCAGATATCAGACACCAAGTTTGTGTTCCCCAAAACTGAAGAATAAATTTTAAAGAACAACGAAGGCTAAGAGTAGGAAATATGTATTGAAAAAGAGAGACACAGCAGGGGACACAAAAAATAGGTTGCTGCGGACTCCACTTTGCAGAAGAAATTTTGTAAAGCAAAATCACAGGTGGGTACAAAATCACGTGGTGGATACAACATGGGACAAAACTACGATCAACCAGTAAGATTACAAGTCTAGCAGCTTAGGTAATAGTGATCCAGTGAGGAAGCAGGTCAGGTAGCAAGCACACATGAAAGAACAAGGATTTTTCTAACAACAGGCAAGTGAGGGTGTGCCGGCCACCCACAGCGGTGACCTATGTCTGCCCAGACTTCACTGGGCAATCCATTCACCCCATCCCCATCTTGAGACCTGACCCTCAACAGATTCACCTCCAGTCTAGCCCTGCCTGACTGCCTGTAGTATTTCTACCTAACTAAACTGTCTATAATAATTTGTTGGAAGGGAAATAGTCTAGTTGTTTGGCCATAAAAGCCCATTAATCAAAAAGCAGTAAGGGAAATTATGGTTTGATCATTTGCACAGTTATAAGAATCAGCAGATAAACTCTACATTTTAAAGGAAAATGATGGTATGTAAGACACACTGAAATATCGCAGCTGTTTGTTTTCTTCCAAACTGTCTGATGACCACCTACAAATGATTAATAATTTTATTGTCGTTAGTTACAGAGAGTGTAACTGAAAATAGCTACTGGAGAGACAGAGGTGTGATTCACTGGTATTGAAACCTAACAAATAAAATTTACCAAATATATCCTGTCTTTACTTTTCATGCATAAGCAGAGCTTCCTCCCATTGCTTCTTTTCTTTTCTATTCTTGCATTTCGAACAGTTTGTTATTTTAATTATTTACAAATTAATGAGAAAAAGCTGGATGAATAGAGAACCAATTTTATTTAAGTATGTGAAGGAAGAAAATAGATTCACAGCTGAAAAAAAAGATGCTCTGAACTCTGCATTAAAAACTATCTCACCCATGACATATTTTCTTCTTGAATTATGGAAAAAAATGTAACATTTAAAGGAAGAAGAATTAAAGTGAATAATTCACTTAGTTTTCCTTTGAAAGTGCCTTTAAACTTGGTTCCTGCTTTGGTTTTCCCTGTTCTGGATGGTATTGATGCCTCTTAGGTTTGCTGTGGCAGCTTGATCAGGGTTGAATAGGGGATGCCAGAGAAGGCAGGGAGAGAGGAAGCCACTCCTCCCCTCCCTCGCCGGTTTACGAAGAGGATTCCAACCCGGAGAGACCTCCTCCGTTCTGCTGTCATTCGTGCTCTGCCTCGTGTTCAATCCTTTCCTTGGAGTAGGAAGAAACTCCAGTAGCACCTGTTGCTCTGTCTCCTTCCTGCTGCGGAGCTGACCCCGTCACCGCCGGGACTCCCGCGGGTCCCTGCAGAACCCTCGCGCGGGTGAAGGCCCAGCTGCACCACATCTCTGCCACAGGGCAGCCAAGATGAGCTGAAAATAACGCCAGGGCTCTACAGCATGTTTCACGGGTCCCTGTGATCATGGGTACAAGCGCCGAGAGTACAAAACCACCCGTGACACCTGGCTTCTGTCCAGCTCTTCGAATTCAGATGCTCACGTTTTCTCCTTACCTAGCTCTGTCCCCAGCTGTCTACACATCCTGTGATTCAATTCACCAGGCAAATACCACTTTCCAAAATAGAGCAAACACACTACTGCCTCTGGCGGGCTTAGGTGCTTATCCTGCAGGTCTCAGGTGAATTTCACCTATCTAATGCACTGTTTAAATTGTGTCTATTCCAGGTCATTACTTACGATTAAACCATTTATTTCCTTTCTATCTATCACCAGTCTAATCTATCTTCCATCTATCTGTCTATCTATCTATTATCTATCTATCTATCTATCTATCTATCTATCTATCTGTCTGTCTTTATACTGGGAATTGAACCTGGGTCTTTTCACTACCTCCTCAACACCTTATTATTTATTTATATTCTGATACCGAGTCTGAACTGCCCAGGCTAGGCTCAGGCTTGTGATCTGCCTGCCTCAGCCTCCCAGAGTCCTGAGATTACAGGTGTGCACTGCCATGACCAGCTTTTATTTTCTTTTAGCAATTTAAAACAAATATATCAACCTATATCCTTGCTTCTTATTTTTTTTCTACTGCAGTGTAGAAAGGGCAGCAGGCAGGGCTCTTGTTTACTTCTGTATCCCTGGCAGGAATGAATGTAAGGTGACTATTTTTAAGGAATAGCACTCCCTGTTCATATTAGAAGGTGGGATGAGGCTTGGATACTAATTTTGTTATACTCTAAAGTAAAACATCAATCCATCAAAAATATCGCCATTGATTTAGGGTATTTTATTTTATAAATTAAATGCAAAAATACAAGTTGTGTTTGTAGTTGGCATGGTTTTTGTAGAAAATCCTAAAATCACATACATACATGCACGCAATTTCTTATAACCAACAGGTTCTATAAAGTTTTTGCAAGATACAAAAACAACATACAAAACTCAGTTACACTCTATGACTTTCCATACTGTACTGTATTGATAGGAGGTGGATGAAATCAGTTTTACTGAGATAAAAATCAAGTTGCATGCATTGTTTTTGTAGGTTCAAGGGAAAGAAACCATTTCTTTGCCTTTCCAGCTGGCCAAGGCCTCTTATATTCTTTGGCTCAAAGCCCCTTCCTCCCACTTTAAAGCCAACAGCGTAGCTTCTTCTTTCCTTTTTAACCGCCACTTCAGTTCTTATACCTTTTCGTGACTCTGACCCTATCACAAGGACAGTTGGGATATGACTGCATTCATCCAGTTAATCCAGGATAATCCTTCCATTGCAAGATCCTTAACTTAATCACCTCTGTGAAGTCCTTTTACTGGGTAAAATAACTTATTCATAGATCGCTGGATTAGGACCTGGCAGATTGAGGAGATAGGCAGGGACCATTATTCAGCATATTGCAGCAGGGGCTTTCAAAATCTCAGATATTTACCAGAGACATAGACACATTAATGCATTTTTATATAGGTAACTTAAATTTAAAGTATAAATTTTATTTATCAGAAAGGAGATTTTCCTATACCGCATTACTTTCTAACCAGAAAAATAAAAGAAATGTGCTATATGATTGCTATAAGCTCTTTTTACTATACAATCTGAATAATTGAAAGTGGAAAGTTAACAGTACTACCAGATATTTTTGCAGAAAACTCAGTAAATACTTTTTTTAAAGTTCAATTACTGACATCTTTACTCAATATGAGCAACTTTTAAAATGGTTACTTTAATACAGAATATTAATTTGCTTAATATTTTCCACAGTGTGATTTAAACACAAGATTGGCACATTAATGTTTCTTAGAAGAAAGTTAAAACATTAACTATTTTCCCTTTCAACAGATGTCTGCATACTTAAAATAATACTGTTTGTGTCTCAAGGATACATTATAAAATGCCTTGGAAATTAAAGAGTCTGCCTAGTAAATGTTATGGCTACATTTGAATACTATTTAGACTGCTCTGCAAGCCTTAAATGAAACATTGCAGCAGGTGGTAAAGTTATGTGACATTTATGACTTTGTTTATATAATTTATATAATTTCCTTTTCTAGATCACAAAGCATTTTAACCTTCAAAATTATACTTGTATTCTAATGTACAGTTAGTGCCTGCACATAGATTAACTAAACAAACTCACTGATTTCATTGAATTTAGTTCTTCTGTTACTGTGGCAAGCACCTAACTTACTTCAATTTGAAATGCACCAGCTATTTTAGAACATGCAAACTCACTTGCAAAATTGAGATGTGGTTTATGTACAATAGAATTCACTTGGCTTTTCAATGAACTTTAGTATATTTACAAATTTCCCCCTCATTTAATTTTAGGACATTTCCGTCACTCTAAAATGAAATCTTATGCCAATTTATAATCATTCTCCATTCCAACCTCCAATCCAGAGTAACAACAAATCTACTTTCTGTCATTATGCATTTGTATTTTTTGACATTATATATAAGTACAATCATATCTGTTCTTTTGTGATTTGGTATTATGATTTGTATCTTGACCATCCTCTCAAAACCCATTTGTTGAAGGATTGGTCCCAAGCTATGGCATTACTGAAGATGATGAAATATTTAGTAGATAGTCCCTAGAGGAAGAATATTAAACCACTGGGGGTATGCCTTTGAAGGTGATCCCATCATCCTTCTTGGTTTTCTGACTGGCATGAGGTGAACAGCTTTCTTTGCCTCATACTCCTGTCATGTGATATACTCCTGTCATGTGATGTACTCCTGTCATGTGATGTATATACCAGTGGTCCCAAACAACAGGGTTAGGTGACCATGAACTGAAACCTCTGAAACCATGAGCCAAAGTAAAACTTTCCTCCCTTTAAATTATCTCAGGTTATATTGTAATAGTGATATGAACCTGACTCACTGGTTTCTGTCACTTTTTGAGATTATGTTATAGACTTATCAGTACTTTATTCCTTTTTATTGATAAACAATATTTCATTTTATGAATAAACCACATTCATTTATCTGTTCATCAGTTTGATGGGTAATTTTAAGTGTTTCTACCTTTTAATCTTTATGAATTATGAATACTTCAGTGTATGTCTTTGTGTGGATATACAGATTATTTATTTTGGAACTGCCATACTGTTTTTCAAATAAATTTCTTTTAATGAAGAAACGAGCGTAGGCACAATGGTACACACGTGTAATCCCAGCACTCAGGAGACTGAGGCAGGAGGACTGATGAGAACTTGGGGCCAACTTAGGCTACATAATGAATTCAAGGCCAGCCTGAATTATATAGTGAGATTGCCTTAAACCCTACAAAAAGAAGAAAGAAAGAAAGAAAGAAAGAAAGAAAGAAAGAAAGAAAGAAAGACTAATCTGAGGGTCATATGTACTTTCAGCTTGTATTTCCTCTTCACCTAAATAAAAATTCCTCAGAAATTGTTTGATTATAAAATTAAACACAACTGATCCTCTATATCTGTGAATTTCACATCTATGAATTCAACCAGTATTAGATCAAAAAATTTGAAAAGCACTGGGATCATAGCTTAGTGGGTGGAGCGCTTTGTAACATACACAAAGTCTTGAGTTCCATCCATTGCACCAGAAAAAGAAAACAAAACGGTCTATATTGAACATGTAGGCTTTTTCTTGTCATTGCTTCCTAACAATGCAGTATATCGATAACATTTAGATTGTATAAGGTACTACTAGTCATCTACAGATGATTTAACATATACGGGATGTTGTGTGTAGTCATATGTAGATGTATTACTCATTTTAACCACTGTGACCAAATAACCAATATAAACAATTGAAAAGAGAAATGGGTGTTTTTTTTAGCAGCTTCAGCTCTTGGTTTCAGAGGTATCAGTTCAAGGTTAGCTGGCCGCAAGGCAGAAGGGCATGGTAGATGACTCCTGTTCATGGCATAGAAGAGACAGAGAAGGCAAAGAAAGAGAGTTGAGGGGGAGGCTGGGGACAGGACATACCTTTCAAAATCATGCCCCTATTTCTTTCTGTTGTGCCCTACCTTCTAATAAGCCCACCCCACTATGTACTCAGCAGCTGCCCTCATCACCCTCATGATCCAATTACCTCTGTAGGCCTCACCTCTGAGTATCACTCCTCTGAGGATCAAGCCCTCGATCCATGAGTCTCATCTTAACAAAATACTGAATTTCATTATCCATGAGGGGCCCTGGAACCAATTCCTTAGGATGCCCAAGGATGTTTATATTCGTTTATTATTATTATTATTTATTAGTTTATTATTTATTTGTTTTCTATGACTTAATTTTGAAACTAAATCAATGATTTTTTGAAAAAGATTTTTTAAAATAAAAAAATGAAATTCATCCTCATCTATATACTTCATTAAATATTAAGTAAAAAATGTGAAATCACTTGAGGATTTCCATTTGTGCAAAATTGGAATGACAAGTTTTGTAGTTTGTCTTTAAAACATTCTCAAATCTCTTACTATGAATATTAGACATAAAAGTATTGTTTAAATTCCTGTAATTTTCATGCTTTTCTTTATGAATGGTTTGCCTCTTAGCAACCCTTGAAGACCTCAAATATGGCTTAGAACACTAAAAATCAAAGGTTTAGGTATATTTAATTGCATCCTTGGATATTCTATAACTTTACAGAAAAATTTTGTGTATATATTTGAATTATAATCTGAAGTAAACAAACATCATCGGATGGGTAGGCT